>JAOUZG010031086.1:666802-679492 GCA_026289955.1 Argiope argentata
ATACTTTTATTCAATGTTTATTTCGAAATGAATGCATTTCAGTTTTATTAAAAAAGAAAACTAATTTTTTTGGCATCTTTCCACAGATATATTCTTTATCACTGCTTTAATTCATCAATTTTGATTTCAGTAGGAAACCTAATCGATACTTTTATTCAATGTTTATTTCGAAATGAATGCATTAAAGTTTTATTTAAAAAACTTCTCATTTTTTGGCATTTTTTCAGATATATTCTTTATCACTGCTTTAATTCATCAATTTTGATTTCAGTACGAAACCTAATAGATACTTTTAAGGTTATTTTATTCATAGTTAGTTTCTCTTTAAATACAAACTAACTAGTGATAATTTATAGCTTCCAATTCCTTCAATTTCAAATGACGAGACGTCACGCAGCTGCTCACTGCATTAACAACAAATAACTCTATGGTGCCGATGCGTTGATAAGTACTGTAATTTTAGATTGATAGCCACTCTGATTAATGATTTTCTCCCATTGCTGGGGGGGGGGCAGGTGAATTTTTGCGCCATACCAAGCGAAAGGGGGAGCCGTCTGGCATGGAGGACACATCCAGAAGATGCTGGGGGCTTGGTCACGCCGAATTACAGGAAGCATTTCGCGTAGCATCGGTGGTGTGAGCTCACCAGGAATCTCTATGCACCGTGAACTCCCAATATTCACCATGAATTTCCGTAACTCGCTCTTCCCCTCCTCCACATCATTCCCTTGTTCTTCTTCCTTCAGACCCTCTTTCTGGCAGAACGGCAAAGCTAGTTTGCGTCATCTGTCTAACAGATGCATTATATCGCGAAAAACAAAAGCTACAATGTGGCGAAAAGGTTTTCAGTTACGTCTTTTATGAGTTTTCATCTATGATGTTTGTTATTGTATCTGGAACTGGCGATTAAAACTACCAACTGAGAGTTCGAACAGGCTCGATTATGTACGTGCGTGCCTAGGTACTTCAAACTTAGCATTATTTTTTTTTATCTAGTTAACTTTTTAATGCATTATATAGCTATTTAGCTACACATTTTTAATTCTATTTATTACATTCACAAGATTGTTCCAAAAGGCAATAATGAGTGATTGATAATTATTTTTTTAAATTTAAATGTGTTTGGATAAATACGTGCAGAAAGCACCGATATACAAGAGTGATACCAGAATTAGATCAAGCTGGCTTTTTGGCACAGAGGTAGCTCGTCTTCCTCGTGTTCTGGGAGTCCCTATCTGTAATTGTGCCCTCACCCTGTAAAAAGAGGACGTGCAAGCGAACGTGATGAGTGTGTAGCTAAAGTCGTACTCTTGGCCCTAGTTGGTGCTACTTGAAACAAGAGACGCATATTCTTCGGCTTAAAATCTGTTAATTTATCAGCAGGGTCTATGGCAATTGCCATATGTAACAACAACAGAATTAGATTAAAACTTGAAATTTAGAAAAATGTCAAGGTGTCCATTGCATGAATAATTCTACCATTAAAAATATTATCAAAATATTTTATTTCCATTGTAAAAAATATATCAGTAAAAAGGGACTTTTATTTTTATTGCAGAATTTTTATAATGGGGTTCCTGTCCAGAGATATTGTTTAATTCAAAATGTAGCTGATTGGTATATTTCAATTATTATTTTAAAATTTAACCTGGACAAATAAGCTAAAATTTTTTTAAATAATTTTTCTAAATTATACAGCGCAAAAAAGGGGGGGGGGGAAGTCATGCATTTGTGGGTTAAAATGGTATAGGTTTGTAAAACAATAAAAAAAAATTTAAGTCATAAAAATATAAAAAACTAAATACATTTCTATATATATATTCATATGCCAGAAATGTTAATCATTTCCCTATCGATAAGATTACGGAAAAAATCTATAAATATATTAACGGCATTTGTGAAAGAAAACATTAATTATTGTTTATCGATTTCTAATTTTTATCGTTCAAATAGCAAGAATCGACAAAATCAGAATTTTGTTAAAATCAAAATCAGATAATTCTGATAGCGTAACAAGGATAAAAAATAACCCGCCAATAACAAATGACAATTTTACCCTTAGATTACCGTTTAATAAAGATATTTTCGGTAATGGAGACAAGAGGATCAGAAGATAGCAGAAAGGATCCATCCATAATAATTAATAAACAGAAGTGATTACATAATTCTACTATGTTCTCTTTTAATAACACAAATGATATCTTATTGATATCAAAGGACATTTCCCACGATCCTTCTTGGGGTGGGGTCATTATTAAACTGTATTCTAAGAGGGTATCAAGAATTTTATTAATCGCGTTTGTTTTGTCTTGTGAAATCTGAAATGAGAATAATTAAATAACTGTTCTTGGAACTTGCCTATTATTTTCATCTACCTCATAATGAAGTTATACAGCGTCTCATTCCTCTACAGGTTAATATAAAAGATCTCAGATTACGTCGTATTATTGTTGGCATTCCAAAATCATTTTAATTCCCAATAACGGGAACCAATAGTGTTTATTTAGAGCAAAATCGATAAGGGTAATCATTCGTACCTCTTGGATCATCTGCTCCTCTTCCAATCGGGCTTTCACTTTTTGCAATTCGTTGATGAGATCGGCGAGGGCCCTGGATTTCTCCTGGCTACTTATTTTGTCGGACATGGTCACTTTCATGTCTTCGTTCTCCACCAGAACGCGATCCGTCCGCCTCTCATCAGACGTGTCTCTGAAGGGGGAAAAAGTAAAAAATAAAGTAATATTCTATTAAAGACATAATATTAAGAATAATAGTCATTAAAGTCGTTATGACGGCAACCATAAATCATTTATAGCAAGATTGAGGCCGGGTAAATTTTGTTACTAATTGGAGTAACTTATAAAAGCATACGTGGCAATACAATTATCACCAATACCATATATATATATATATATATATATATATAATGAAACAATGATTTATTATACCGTATGCAGTTTGAATTACATACTTGCAGTAAATTTCAAGAAATTATTATAAATACATTACTATAATAATTAATATAACAATACTGAATCTATTTTTAAACTACATTTCATTTCTATAAATAAATCTCGATGAACTTAAAATAATGTATGTTTACAAAGAAATCATTTGAGAAAAAATGTTACATGCAAGTCTGAAATGGTATTTTTTAACCCTTTAGTAAAGTGATCAATGGAAGTTTTTTTTATGTTCCACAACTAATATTATAAAAGGATATAAGTGCAGTTACTATGGTCGTTCAAAGCCCTCTTATTAAAAATATTCTATGTTAGGTAAATCTAATATCTTCAGTTTGGATCAGCAGATTTTCATGCTTTTAGCACCAATAGTTGATAACTCTTTTTTTAAGTTAATATAACTTCCATAAGATTCCTATTACCCACCAAAACTTATATTTAAAATAACAGTCAAAATGAAATTCAACACATAGGAAATTAAATTTTACCAGTTTTGAAAATCTATATTTTCGATAGTTGAAATTTTCATTCGTAATTAGATTTAAGATGAAACCAAATTTATGCTTCTGAAAATTAATAATACAATGCAAAACAAATTTTCTTTCTTCCTTAGTATCAGATGCATATGATAATCTTTTCTTAATTCCAAACGTCGAATTATTAAAGCATATTACGAATCTTTAACATTTTCCAAAGGTAAATAATAATAATAATAATAAAAGATATTTTTGAAATATTTCCATAGTGAAAATAAAAATTTAAGTGGAATTAAGAATTAAAATTTGATTTTTGAAGAATAAATGGTTTAGAATAGACTAATCATAATTCATAAACTCATCAACATAAATTAACTAATTTTTCATTTAGAATAAAGTTTAAGAAAATAAGGCAGCCAAAGAAATATGTTTATATCGATAATATTTGAAAACGATCTGTACGGACGTACTTCTTTTTCTTTTAATATATGATTTTCGGAAAGAGGGAAGCAAGTTTTCGAATATTTTAAAAATTTGTACATCAAAACAAATAATAAACTAGTTTAATATTTCTTAGTTTCAAAACGATATAAAATAAATACTATTTTTTTACAGAAAATCATCAACAGCTATCAAATAAACACAAAATAATCAGGTATATTTAACCTTACAAAGGAATAAAAATAATTATTACCTTTTTTTTTAAAAAAAATAATAACACACTAATTTTTAAAAATGATGCTTAAAGTAAATCTTTTGGATATGAAAATTTGCTTTTTAAGCATAGCATAAACTCCATATTCACATGATAATTTACTTTCTTTATAAGGTTCTAAAACAATTTGACGCCAAATAAACGCATTCTTTACGAATGACTCATTCCTTTAAAGAGGTTTCCTTGATATTACACATTTTTTTTAACATTAGAATTTATCTTCCGCATTTTTTCGTCCTAGCTTATCAATAATCATCTAGATGCATTCTTAAAATTAATACTCTATCATTATCTTCATCAACAACAACCACAAAAAAAACACCCCACGATTTTTTTTAAAGTTTGTTTGGGGGAGGAGGGAGGCATGTAAGTTGGCAGTATTATATATTTTTTAAAAATAAAAGCGTGCATCTTTTCTTTTCTTTTTTTTTTGGTCACATACACTTACAGCAGAAAAATTTAATCAGTTTTATTTAGAGACTTGTTTCATTAATAAAATTCAGCATTATGCCTTATCGTCATTAGTAATATAAATTTTAAAATCAAAATCATCTATACTCCATTTGTTTTATTTAAATCAGTTAACGGGATTTTCCAATAGTTTCCAGTTCTTGCTGAATATTATATTTTGTAAAACGAACTTTTGAGTTACTAAAGACTACCCTTGCAAATTCATAAGATGCGTACTGCATAATAAAAGAGAAAAGTAATCCATCAAATGACATTAATGTTTATAGATTCTTCTGAATATGACATTGATTCATTTTAAAAATCGATATATGTAATGAGAAATATGTTCCGAATAATACTAAAAATTATTCCGATTTCGCGTAGATTAGCTTGCACAGCAACACGTTTTCGAATCATCATCACTTAGCTTTATATGAAGAGAATTTTATCTATTCTATTTATAGAACTAACAAAAAGCAGTAGATCATTGAATGATTACCAAGAAATTTCGAAAAATAGATTAAGTAGGATAAGGAAAACTTATTCATTCTTTAATAGAACGTCTAGATTTCTTTTTAAAACAAGTATTTGCAGTTAAATATCTTTTTTAATAGTATATAACATATCCATATATTTCATATATTAGAATATGGGTATAGTTTTTCAGGATATTTTATTTTTTCCCTACAGGTATCTTAAATTAAACTTTAAATTAGTTATTAAATGAAACAAAATATCATCGAAATTATTTAAAATCAACGGATACAATTTTTATCCAGAATTTTTCCAGATCTGGAAAATCCATTTTATGTTTCTTCAATTACATATATAGGATGTGTAAAAAGTTCCCGTACTGATGATTTGTGAATTTATTTTACAAAAATAACAGGTTTAAAAAGAATTATTTTTATGGTCATGATAAAAAGCACTTTTAACATAACTAAGGAAAAAATACTGAACTTGCATTTATAAGAAAGGTTCAAAATGTCCACCCCTTTCTTGGAGACAAAGCTGAACTCGTTTGCGCATGTTTTTCGAAACGCGTCTTAACATGCTGGGAGTGATTTCTTGTATCCTTTGAGTAATTGCGATATTCAAATCATCTATTGTTCGAGGATCACCTTCAAAAATTTTGTCTTTTAAATATCCCCACGGATAAAAGTCCGGGATGGTCAGATCAGGGGATCGAGGTGGCCAAAGATTTTTTGAGATAAGTCGATCGCCGAAAAAAGCTTCAAGCATGTCCATGGTTTCATTACTCGTATGGTAAAATTCAATATACTTGAAAGAAAATCATGGAAAATGATTTTTTTAAATTTAGAGTACGGGAACTTTTTGGACACCCGGTACAAATTACCATTTTAAATTTAAATTTCAGCTACAATAAAACATTTTCTGTGAAAGATTCCAGAGAATTTGGATTATTCCTTTATATATATTTAAAAAAATGTTAAACATTTGAATAATTACTAAATCTTATGAATCGATATTTAAAATCCAGATTAGAAATGTGAAAGTGATTAGAAACAAAAAACACAATTTTTCATTTTCTGTGTTTCAGATTTTTCATGCGAAATTCAACTGAAATTGAAGCAGCAAAATCATTTTCCAAAGGAAATTCCAAAATTTAGTTTCAATGCATGAAATACAAATTAAAAAGTAGAAATTCTAAAGAATCCATTATTCCAGATAATACGAAAGCACGTATTCACCCGAGATTTTCCCAAATCATTTAATCAAAGGTCTTAGGAACCAAAATGAAGATTTCCGTGAAACAACTCAAGTCGAATGAGTTTTAAAATCGAGTGGAATAAAAGAATTTCTAAATTATCTTAAGATTTACAATTCAGACAAAGGCCGACCTAATCCCACAGTAATGAAAATGCAGTTCTTCAAAAGATAAACAGGCTGAATAATCAGATTCCTGTTTCCCAAATTATTGGAAGTTACGTAGCAAGTATTCGCCACTTTGAATTGATTGCTATAAAAAAATCAGGATTACCAGATTTGAAAGTGCTGCTGTCGTTACGAGAAAATCAATTAAGAAATTTAGATATCACTTTTCAATGATTAATTACCTTTTCTTTGGAATTAAAAATTAACAAATTTTTTAAAAAATAAAAGTAATTAAATCTTTATTAAATTTAAGTAATTAAATTTTCGTCAGTTAATCTCTGGCGCTGTTTTTTCTACAATTTAGAAGCGAACTTTTATTTTGAGAATGCTTTGTGCGATTGCATAACATTATATAAAGAGAATTAGATTACCTACAAGTTTCGTATCGCATTTTGGCTTTTCATTTAATTTCGATTAATTTACAAATAAAGAATTGTAAAATTTCTTAACCCCCCTCCCCTCTGAATGATTCTTCTATATATTAAACCCCTTTTTGGATGCTGATGGAAGTATTAAGTTTATTAACTTAAGCACAGAATAAAATACTGAAAAAAAGAACTGAACCCCTTAATATATTTTAAACTACTTTAACTGTTTCATTCAATTTAGGGCAAACATTAAAGATTAGATTAGATTATTTTGTACTTTTCTTCCGTTACTAAAAACTGAAATAAAAGTCAGAAAAAATCAATCTTTGATGTAACACTTGTGTATTATAACGCATTAATATTACTCTTTGCGCAATGGTATAACTATAATGTTGTAGGGTTAGCAACATTATATACCCATGATGGGCCTATATTCTAAAAACTCTTGTAATTAATTTTCAAACAAATACTGACTTACTTCCTTACTTCTTTTAATTTACACCAGCAGGGCCTGACTAAGGCAGGGGCATACGGGGTAGTTGCCCCGGGCCCCCACTTAAATGGGGCCCCCAAATCGAATATAAATTTTATTTTACGTATCCTTTTTTAATGAATGTTCTTCATTACTAAAATAGTGAAGCAAAGAGGGCTTCGAAGAACTTTTTCCCCCGGGCCCCAACTCGGGCCCTGTACACCAGAAGTATTAGAAGTAGTTATCAAAAATCTCAAAAAATAATATTTTATAATTACTGATTGCGTTTAATTTAATTTTTTATAGCACCCTCCCCCCTATAAACAATTGTTTCGTGGAACGATGTGTAGTCTAGTTACCCTTTGGTCTAGGGATTATGAATCCAAACCAGAAGGTACGCCCCCCCCCAAAAAAAAATTCCAGATAATCAGGGGCAGAACCATCATGAGCAACAGATTATTCAAAAACTAAATAATTAACAAGGAATTAATCCATTGTTGATTGTGAGTTAGTTCTCTTTCTCTCTTTAGCTATCAAATGGCAACAATACAGATGAGGCAAGTAGAGAGAGAGGGGGGGGGGAATCTAGCGTGAGAGGTGCGAACTGAGGCTGCGCAGCAATGGAGAGCACCTGTGACAGGAGATTCGAGTGGTAGTTGAAGATGAGCTGACGACAATGGGCGGTCACATGCCGCGCTGTACAACAATGAGTCTCAGCTTTTGGGTTGCCAGTCTTGGCAAAGACATCGCTCCACATCTGGTTGGTATCAACCATTATCCCTCTCAAAATAAACATACGTGTTAAGAAACATAATTTTTAATCTAACAATATACATGGAAGTTGAAGAAACGTTAAATATGATTTAAGTATCATATAAAATTATTTTCTTAAAACTAATAAATGAAACCAGCGGAAGAATTATTTTTTTAAAACTAATAAATGAAACCAGCGGAAGAATTATTATTTTTAAACTAATAAATGAAACCAGTGGAAGTAATCTTCCTGAAACGTTCTCATATATTTTTTGATAAATGTGCTGGCGTATTAATTGTATGCGATTGATAAACAATAATTACGAAACAGCTGCTCGAGTGTGACTTATTTTGGTGAATAATCAGTATGATGCTGTTAACTGTACTCTTTGAAAGCCTTTCTTTAGATCGATTAGAATTAAAATTTGTTTTTAGAGCTACAATTACATACCAAATTTCGCATAATCAAGTTATTAAACTTTTAAGGATGCGTTTACTTGTTTGTGAAAGAACAAACAGATCGACAAGCGATCGACCCTTTTGACGGATATAGTTTCATATCTTATAATTATCTATACATCAGATATTAAATCTGTGCATCGCATTTTATTATTCTAGTACAAATTTTATCAACACCATTCCAAAAGGGATATGGAAATAAATACATTATACATAAATAATAATAAAAAAATGCTAACATATATTTTTTGATTATAGCCTTAATACTCCACAAATGAAAATGAAAAGATGAATGATGACTGATCAACTTGAAATCAAAATCAACAACATACGCGATACATTCAAATAAGATGAAAAAGCGCAGATAAAATTTACTATTAACTTTTTGTCCTCAAACAGTTTTTTAAAGGTACACTTTCTTTAGTTTAAAACATATTAATCCTGTCATATTTTGAAAAGTTTGGTGAATATAATATAGACCTATATATAGAGATCATTTATTTATAAATCTGTATACATATAAGTAATTTATTTATAGATCCGCATATATATTATATAGACCCATTTTTTTCATTAGACCCATATAAATGATTTTTAATTGTTTGGAACTTGTTTAACACATATTCATTGAAAGTAGTAAATAAGAAATAAAATAATAGTATTAAAATAGTATCTAAATGCAATTTTTCCATCCGTATCAATCTTCGTGGAGTTTTAGTCATACATGAGATTTAACAATTCGTTTTTATTGATTAGAGTGCACTGGATACTCCCGGGTTGAAAACCTTGCTATATATTATTTTTTGATACCGCTGGCGTCCTGGCATAAAGGTAGCGCCTTTTGCCTGAGAGATGGGCGTCCCGGGTTCGTGCATGGCTGTTCTTCTGAGTTCTATATGTAAAGTGCATGTATGTGTCCTGTAAAAAGGGGATGTGCAAGTGTTAGTGATGAGTGGGAAACTAAGTTATACTCTAGGCCTTGGTTAGCTCTATTTCAAAACAAGAGACCCTCATTTCGGCTTAAAACTCGCTGATGATTCTGCGAAGATTGTTCATGGCAAGTACCATTAATAACAAGTTTAAGGTACAAACCGAACCGGTTGATATCTTAAATAAGGGAAAAGGAGATTATTTTTGGAGCACTTATTAAAGTTTTTTTTTTAAATCTTCAGTTATTTTAATATTTGTTATAATTTAAAGAAGAAGGGTGGAAAATAATAAAAAAAAATCATTCCACGGTACATTCTACATCTTGAGCTTATATTAAATTCAAACCATATCCAAATAAGAATGGTCATATTTTATAAACTTCAGAAGTTCCCAAGGCAACGAAATATTATCAATTCCAAAATCCTATCATTCTTCGATTATCATAATCTACAGTTTCGCTTTATTTGCTCATTAATTCAAATAGCTTTCGTCGGCGTCGAGGATAGATTACATAAAGGCCACGCTGAGGACCAATTAGAGATGTTGCTTGCCGTTGCAGAGATATTCCAATCCCATTCTCTAATAACAGTAAATGCTATTTATAATTTGGTCATTGATCTTCAAGTGTTCCAGCAATTCCTCTATTTGCAAAAATTCTCATCTTGATAATCACTAGCCAGACAAAAGGCGCAAGTGTCTCGCGGTTTCTATATTTAAACAGTCACAGTTACAGATACACCCCGAGTTTTTTTCGATATTTACTTTTTTTTCAGGGTAATTGAAACCTCGTCAGATGGAACTGTTAATGACGTTTGATGTAGCGAAGAGATATTTCGCGGACAACAGAGAAGACACGGATCGAATGTCTCCTTCGTTTCACGGCGGGGCAGTCCGTGATCGCAAACCACGCCTGTCCTTTATTTTTTTGATAATTAATTCTAAGAGGCGAGAAATAATTACAAATTATCGCGGGTTTCTGATTTCAAAGGGTGATGTTTCATTATCAAATTCTGAGATTGAAAACATGGAAGAATGACATACATACATGTAATGTATCATTATCTGTTGAAAGCAGAAGGTAGTTTCGAAGACATCGATGAAACTTGAAATTTTTCAGTTCGTTTTATTCCACCGCTGGAAGCAGGCATTATGTGCAAGCAAAAGCGACGAGCACAACACAGAACGACACAAAACGATGAAACTTTTATCTCTGCGAATATATGATTTTAGATTTTAATAGGGATTTTTGACGCATGTCAATCACATGTACAGCTCGTGCAAGGGAATCATAGCGATCTTTTAAAGGAATGTGCTTAGCTGGACAATTTATATCCCTTCACTCGGAGTGTAGGAAATAGTTGGAATTCAGCAATTTTACACAGCTTCTGTTGAATTAATTAACTAGAACAAGTGGAATGGAGCAGGAAATAAGAAAATATTTTAGAATGATGTTATTATGGTCTTTATTAAGATAAAGCTTTGGAAATTAGTTAGAGTTTAATTTAATTTTAAAATATCATTACATATATATGAATGAAGATCAGGAATTCTGACCCTAAACGTCGTAATATACATGATAAAGAATTAATTCGTCTGCATAAATATTTATTTATTTTAATCACACTGCAGCAATAATGAGCTTACATAAGAAACGCATTTATTATTGTTGAAACACTCGTGTTTATAACTCCAATAAGTTAAATAATAAAAACATGAGGGAAATAAAAACAATTGTCTCTAAATTATTAATTATATTTTTTAAAAATAGTTTTTGTGAATAATATACTCCAAAATTACAGAATAAAAATTTAAAAACTTATTAATTTTTAATTAAAAACCTAATTAAAACCATGAAAAGGGCTTTTTTTAATAACTACTTATAATTCAAGAAGTAATTACGTGGCAGATAAGGTAGCCCTAAATCCAAAGATTTGCGCAGTAGAGTGTTTCGAATTAAAAGAACAACAACAACCTCATAAAAGGCTACAGATTACAAATAAAATACCATACAAGGTTAAATAATAAGAAGAAAGGAAACTATTAAACATGGAATGAATACAGGAAACTATTGTTTGACATTACGCAAAGATAATACAACTAGATATACATATTGGTGACTTAATACAATCAGTGGCAACATAATTGACGCATAAAATGAAATATGTTTTGGCCTAGCAAATATTTGAATTTCGGATCTACGGTTTTTTTTCTTTTCAATCTTTTGTTTCAATTCCTGTGATAGTAAAGCAAAAAAAAAAAAAAAAAAAAAAAAAAAAGTCAAATTCATAAAATGTGAAAGAAATTACTGTTTAAAAATTGCAACATAACACATACTTGATAATCACATACAATAAAAAAAATCAAATTTTCATTTTTTCAACATCACAATTTTTATAAATTTATGATGTTTTTTTCTTTTGTGAATTACATCATATGACTTACATGATTAAAAATGATGCAAAACAGACAGATCGTTGACATTAGAGCTATTAATTTTCAGGTATTTATATCTTAGGTGGTAAGGATTAATTACGAAAGGGTTTCTTAAAATTTTAAATTAAATATTTATTTAAAAATTAAATAGATGCTTTAAGGTTGAATCATGATAACTCAGGAGTAGGAAATAATTTTTATGCCATTAAAAAACTTAAAAAACAACAATAAAAAAATAGTAATTCAGTGATATCAGTTTTCTTTTTACATACTTTTTAAATTTTTTAAAAAAATTATTTCTTTTACAACAATGCATTTGATAGCTTTAGAAGCAGCGTTTATTATATATGTATACATATTTTGCGACGACATTAGGCATATTTTTGTCACATTTCTGCTTATATATAATTAAAAGAATAAATTTTAAAAATGAAGGGTGAATTAAATCTAAAATATTATCAAAAACTAAAATTATAATTACCTTTAAATTAAGTATGAATAACTAAGATTTTTTACCCTTATTTTTTGAAGCAGTATCTCTAGTTAATAATTTGACAGTAATTATTATTTACAGTAACAGTACTACTGAATAATTTAAAAGTAATTATTATTTACAACAACAGTACTACTGAATAATTTGACAGTAATTATTATTTACAGTAACAGTATTACTGAATAATTTATTAGTAATTATTATTTATAGTAACAGTACTACTGAATAATTTAAGAGTAATTATTATTTACAGTAACAGTACTAATGAATAATTTAACAGTA
>JAOUZG010031086.1:679502-689874 GCA_026289955.1 Argiope argentata
ACAGTAACAGTACTAATGAATAATTTAACAGTAATTATTATTTACAGAAACAGTACTAATGAATAATTTAACAGTAATTATCCATAGCAACAGTACTACTGAATAATTAAACAGTAACAATTGGTCGGATGATTTCAGCTCTTAAAATTTATATAAAAGGTAATGCAAGGCCTTATTCTACATCATAATTTAAAACATAGCTCATAACATTCAATACGATAAACAAGTTTTTTTCGGAAATTTATTATTTTGTTTCCACAATCCATTTAATATCAATGATTGATAAAACGATTTATTTCTTTACATTATTTCACACGGTATGTCTACTTAAAATTCTTGCTTTGGGTCATAAATGGATCAACTTTTCCAGATTCGTAAATAGAGAAACAAATTTTCAACTTCTCTTTGTTCAGGTTTTACAATTTAATCTCCAATTCATATTTGCTCAAACATTTTCAAGCCTTCCTGGAAGAAAACTCGGGAAGTCTCCGAACTCCGAAGGCTGTATCAATTTTCTGGGCTGTTATAACGGTAAAATGGGGCATGAATTCGTTCCCGCTTTTATTGTTCTGCATTGGGGAGTTGGAAAAATCCCTTTTCTCCCTCCAGTTTGAGCGACACGCAGAAGTCAACATGTCAACTCCAGAAAAAGGAAGCGGCAGCTGTTGTTCAAGCATACTTCTATCAACTCAAAAGCTACTGGAAATGTCGTGAAAGAGGGAGGAAAAACACAAGGGATATTATGAGCTATTGTGAAAAATCCCTGATCCAAGATCTAAAACAAGTAACAATTTTCAATCTGCGTTCTTTTCGTAAATGCATAATATAATTTTCGGAGGTATATTACACAAATTTATGTCTTGGTTTTTTAAGATTTAATATTTAAAACCTAGTATTTTACTGTATACCTATCATATTAAAGAAAAACAATATGGAAAAGACCTAAATAAATCATCTGAACCATAATATCAAAGAGAACATTATATTTAGAGAGCGCTTATGCTGCTACAACTAGAACACAAATGAAAAGAACTAAATTAGCAAAAAGGTTTGTTAAAATTCGAAATCGAAAAAGAAAAAAAAATGAATCCAGCTTGAAGACTCTTTCAAGGGTCACCCTCAGGCAGGGATTCAAACCAGGGATTTTTTTCTTTATCTTTTCTTGTAATCTTTTTACTTTAAAATTGTTGTTTTATTTCTGTGATACAAATTAATTCCTAAAACCTCATTTTCTTGGAATTTTCGGGTCACGAGGGATCGATATTTTGACGAATTGTCAGACCTCACACAGAAAAAATCCCTGCCTGAGGGTGACGCTTGAAAAAGTCTTTCTGATTGTATTTTCTTTTCTTTTTTTATTTCGATTTCGAAATTTAACTTATACCTTATTGCTAATTTAGTTATTTTACTTTATATTAACCCTCTGGCAGCGCAATTTTTTAAAAATCGCTATTCAATGGGGATATTGGCAAATAAGTTCAAATGTTTTTCAAACAAAGTGAACTGATATTATATATTACACTTTAATATTTAATAAAAATACGTCATCGTACAAATTAGCACTCTAAACCCTCGAAAAACGCGGGATGTAATAAAAAATGGACTCATTGACAACCCGCGGAAATCGCGGGATAAGTAGCAGAAGAGTTAAACTAAGTGTGGTATGAATATTTAATAGCAATTTTTTTTCTATATAAAATTTATGCATAAAAGATTCTAAGTTTTAATCAGCATAAATAAGTATAATAAAAATGAATAAAGAACACATTATTTTAATTACATAATTATTTTAATCTCTCAAAATGGGATAAAAAATGATATTATCCAAATGAAGATTTTTTTTTTTAACTAGAGCAAATTAATTTGGAATGAAGTTTGGAATCTCGTCAGAGATCTTATAAACAAATTTTTGATGACAAACTGATGAGAAAATATTGTAAAGGAAATAATCACACTAATGAATGGGAAAAAAAGGAGAAATTATGGTTAATATTATATTAGTTTAAAACTTTCATACAATAAAATGTATGCTTGAAAAATATTTAATCAAAAATATTCGAAACATGGGAACTTCTAACTTTCTAACATTTTAAATTTTTTTTCTTAAAATGTAAATTGATCTTTCGTACAAAATATTTATTTAGCAAGGTATTAGTATTATGTTTAGGTATAGGTACAGTAAGTATTATTAATAAGGTATTAGTATAATAAGTATTCTTTTATTAAGGTCGTTCGGAAGGTCGAAATCGACGTAGATATTTACATCAATTAATCCTAAGAACAAACTTTATTAAGAGCAACAGATTACAATTCCGAGTTGACCTAATCAGCTCAATGACCACGCTTTCTTCATTCCGGGACTAATACCGAAGTCTGGCAATGCCTAATCCCGGATCAGTCAGGTCTGAGTCAAGCCGGATTAGCACAAATCCAGAGCGAGTCAGGCTGGACTTAGCATTGCAAAGGTAATTAAGGGGCACTAAACACAGAATAAATAAAAAGAAATAATTAGGGACAACTTGTTTCTAGGTAATACTTAAGCTTATGCAAGTGGACAATGTATAGGAATAAAATATTAAGAATTCAGGGTAAGATTAAACGCGCTAATTTGCATATAAAAACGATTAATTTTGTATGCATGGTCTTCTTAGCATGCAAAATGAGTTTCGGTGCTCTTTTCAATTTCTACAATAGTTTTCATATTTTTTCAATACTTTTAGAAGAAATGAAAAGTTATTTTGAACCCCCTTATGAGTCCATTATCCTTTTATGTGTTCATTAATCAATCGGCATAATTTTTAAATGTCTTTTCTTTTAATATATTTGAAATGGCAATTGTAAACACTACTGAATCAGTATAAATTCTCTAATTAAATTAAAAAAAAGAGACTTGATTATAAAATTGAAGGGGAAATAATCAATTTTTCATAATAAATAATTATTATTTGTGATATTTATAACATTGCATTCGAAGTCAAAGTCGACTACCAGAGAGGTAACCAATTTTATTCTATAATATATAATAGACTTATGGGAAATAGACCCTAATTCATGTTTAGATGAGTATTGTGCATACACTCTGAAAAATCGAAGCAGGGACAGAATTAAAAAAAAAAAAAGTTAACTTTTTTTGTTGTTTGCTTTGATTTTTTACAACTTTGGGACAAAAAAAAATCACGTTGAAAAAAAAAATTGTCTCATTTCAATTTTTTTCTATATGAAAATTATTTCATTATTATCTGTTACTGGTTTAAATTGTATATTCATTCTATACCAAATTTTTCATGGGGAAAAATGGAAATGCTTTAGAATTCAAATATTTATTGCAATTAAGGGTTTGAAATATTAACTACAAATTCATTAACGAATTACAGCAATCATTAAATGGAAGAACAAGGTGTTTATTTAAGGACATATTTGTCTTAAAGAAAATTTACAAACCTTTCAGCTAAGCAAAAAGGAAATTTGGATAGACTTAAAAAATATCTTCAGTATCTTTTAATTTAGAGTTTCGAGACAATAAGAATTAGAATGGGTCGACTCACAATTTTGGCTTAAGTTAAGCATGTATGATAGTGACATGAATGTCTACTTACGTGGAGTGTTTGTTTTCTTTCAAAATCAAATGAATCAAGAATTTTCAATCTTCTCGTATTTGGAAAACAACATCTATCAAATAGTCAGCTCATTTTCTACGATTTTAAAATTAGGAGCCTAACCCAATTAGCTCAAATTCTGACCCGATCAAATATTTTTCACTCCGTCAATTTAATGTCCCAACAACTTATTTAGCTTAATTTTGAATTAAACTTGCGTGTTCAGCTCTATCTAATGCATGTAACAAAACATAAATGAATAGTTTATGAAAAACAAAACATAAATGAATAGTTTATGAATAAATATTTCAAACCCTTAATTGCAATAAATATTTGGATTCTAAAGCATTTACATTTTTTTCCCATGAAAAATTATAAGTATACTATAAGTATGCAATTTCAACCAGTAACAAATAACAATGAAATAATTTTCAAATAGAAAAAAAATTTAAATGAGACATTTTTACCAATTTTCATTCAGCTTGATTTTTTTTCGTCCCAAAGTTGTAAAAAAAAATCAAAGCAAAGCAAACAACAACAAAAAAAAGTTAACTTTTTTTTCTTTCTAATTCTGTCCTTGCTTCGATTTTTCAGAGAGTATTCACGATACTCATCTGAACATGAATTAGGGTCTATTTCTCATAAAGTCTATTATATATTATAGAATGTCATTGGTTACCTCTCTGGTAGTCGAATTCGACTTCGAATGCATTGTTATAAGTATCAGAAATAAATGTTATTTATAATGAATAATTGATTATTTCAACTTCAATCTTATAATCAAGCCACTTTTTTTTTTATACAAAAGAAATGTTATGTTCTACATACCCATTCGTGTGCTTCCTATTCGAAGAAGAGTCTATTTGGAAACTGATCGAATCCGATGGACTGAACCCGTGGGCAGTTTCACTGAGAGCACTGTTGTGCATTTTAGATGTCAGTTTTTTGACCACATCGTCCATGGATCTCCTGTTGACCGGCTTCCCGCTGCTCACATCACTGTGGTGGCTGCTGCCGGGGGAGGGCACAGGCTCCATCGTCCGGGACTGTCCGGGAGAAGCGAGTCTCGGGTCGGTGTTACTCGACAGTCCACACTCGCTGCCACTGTAACATCCGGCATCGGAATCGGAGTCCGATTCCGTGGGATTGAGTCCTTTTCCAGAGGCATCCGACACGCTCTGCAAGAGTCTTTGTTTCCTGCTGGTGTGCGCAAATGCCGCGGACGCGCCGCAGTTGATGAGGGTGCCACTCTCGGACCTACCCTCCGGATCGCTGGTCGCACTGTCCGAGTCCTGATCCGCTAATCTGGACGGGTAGGGAGAGCAACTATCCGAGGCGCCCGGAGAAGAGGTCATGTTGTCAAAGAAATGTTCGTCGTCTTCGAACGTGTACTGAGCCTCGTTGGCCAGTCGATTGTCGCTTTCGTAAGAGCCCTGCTGCAGGTTCAGAGGGTTTTCCTCGACTTCTGGTATGGGAGGAGGATGAAGATGGTCGTGCAAGTCCGTGGAAGATCGTGGGTGATGCCCATTGCTGAGATCGTCTGGCGTGAATTTTGTCGGAGGACTTTTCCGTTTAGATGACATCCTCCTGAAAGAGACGAAAGAGGGATATAATATAAACATTTAAATAACAAATAACTAACTTTGTTAATAATAAATGAAGGATATCCCACAGAGCTATTTTATTTAACCAACATCTGCCTTCATCTTGTTTTGCCAACACCCGATGATAGATGTAATTCAAAGCAAGAGTTGTACAAGGTACAAGGTTTCCCGGAGGATGATACTTTTAATTACTATAACACTCCAGAACAACGCCATCTATCGAGCTTTTGAAAAACTGTAACAACTAATATTGAGCCAGAGGCTACTCGAAAACGGTTCGTTACGGACGTACCCACGCACCAGCGATTTCCGATATGAAGCTACGCGGTAATATGTTTTTAGTCATAATATTTTCCTACTTCTAACGTCCTCCTAGAGGAAATAACCTAATTTTCTGTTTATTTAATATCTCCATGTTTTAATTCTTTTTTAATATTTCTCCGTAAATACCCCCTGTAAATATTCCCCTTTAACTCTAAATACATTCTTTTATTTGTTAAAGAAGTCTCTTCATCCTTCGTTTGTATTATTTTAATCTTGATTTAGAAACTAACCCGTAAATATTAAAAAACCCCTAAAACCCCGCTATCTGAAGAGTCTAATTTTTGAAAGATTTATTTAGACTCCTACGTAAATAAAAACTTTTTTCTGTAGTATTGCATGAAAAATATGCGTGAAACTTGTCCAAATAAGGACTCATATAACGAGCATAAAAATGTATTAAAAAATAATGTAGCGAAACATTACAATTTGAAATCAATCATGATAGTTGCTGTTGTTACTAATGGCATTTGCCATGGACAAAAACCGCAGATGCATCAGTGGATTTAAGTCGAAATAAGTGTCTCTTGTTTGAAGTATCGCCAATTAGGACCAAGTGTAAGACTTAGCTATTCACTCATCACATTCGCTTGCACATCCACTTTTTACAAGGGATCACATTCGCAATCTCACAGATAGTACACAGAAGAACAACCAAGCCCTAACCGGGACTCGAACCCGGGACGGCCAGAGCACGAGTGAAGACATTGAACATTTGAAAGAATATTTTTCAGTACCACCATAAACCAAAGATACCAAAGTACCACCATCACATACCCAATGTTATTTTTGTTTGAAAGAGAAAAGTTCTATACTGTAGTTCAGGTCTGCACAAACAATGGCCACTTTTAAGTGTCGGAAAAAAATAATATAACTTTGAAATACAATGTGTGTATCATTCACAGCTCACAATTAAGCAAAGAAAAACTAATTACCGCTCTTGAAGAAGTGACTACACGAAAAGTAACAAGGTCCAACGGGAACCATATATAAATTAAAAGGAATTTTTATACTGAATCTATGTTCTCGAATTGAAATGCAGAGAAGACAGAATTTACTTTGATTTAAACTGACTCTTGAATAAGATAATTGGACTCAGAGACGATGGTAGGATGGTTATAGATCTAGTAAATTCAAATTTGTATGAATCAAGAGCTATTAATAATTACATTGCATTTTTATTAGCTACAGATATGGTCATATTTGGAATGTATAATGCCACTTAAAAAAATTACAAAAGCTGACGCTACATACATATATGTAACATCAGCTTTTATAACGCCTTCTGTAATGTTGTGTTTAAATTCAGTTGTGGAAATTAATGCTATTTTTATGTACAATTCCTCTATAGGCAATATCACTTATGGACATGGCTTACGCATGATTATATATTGTGAATTCATTCGTACTGCACGATTTTAACACGCCCTTTTTGAGTAAAAAGCAAAATAATTGGGGACTTGCATCATGGGATTACCCTATTTGAGCCATAATAAAAAATGAAAGAATCTGTGATTCATCCAATGAAGATGTTTAAAAAAATCTCCCAACTTATATTCTGCTTAGGTGAGAAATTGAAATGAATTCTTCTGCAATATACCAACGGCCCCGTTATTCGGAATTAAACAACACTAATAAACACATTAATTACCAGAAGACCGCGGGCTAACTTAGTCTCTCACTCCGGCCACAGGACCACAATACACATTCTTCATCAAAAAGACGCCAAAATACAATGCGAGGATCGCAACAATGGCTTTATTACCGCCGAGAATAAAACCACCTGTTGTTCCCCAGAGGTCAAAAGCAGTGGGAAAAACGCTCGAAAACCATGGTCTGGACAAAAAAGGGAATAAGAAAAAAAGTTAAGTGGCATGGTCTCCCGTTTGTTAGCATTGTGCTCCGAGGCCTGTTGTGTTTTGCTGGTAGAAAATTGCTGAACAATTAGGCCCATTGATGACAGGCTAAGGGGCTTATTGTCGGCGCGACGCTTCTTCCAATGAAAACAAAATGTTCCGCTATTGTAAAAACATGGTTGTTTGAAAGTTGCCGAAAGGTGGAAGCAGAAATGTCCCTCTGCCATTGGCTCCTCTCTGCTTTTACAATCGAGAATTGTCCTGCTGACAATGATATGGCACCATCTGTTTTATGGTCAATCTTTGTCATAACTGTTTTATTTACTATCTAAAAGGCGCCAACAGGTTTATTTCGGCCATTATAAACGGTAGTTCTTTTGAATTGAAGCAAAACTTGACGCCACCCAAGCCATATTATTTTGAGTTCAGAAAATCACATATTTCTAAGAAAAAGCACTTCAATATATTTGTTATAAAATACATCAGTGTTTCCATAGTATAGCATCAAATTGTGATATTATTAATATAAAAGTTTTTGCTCGTTTTAAATTGATAAAAGCACTGATGAAAAATAGCAAATCATATGATTTATATAAAGAAAATATAGTGAAGGGGGAAGTAAAATTTGGATAAAAATAAAAATTTGTTTACATATAATGCTGAATTTTTCCTTTCAGCGAGCGACATTGTAAATATGTGAAACATCTTACACTGGTGATTCCGACTTACATTTTGTAGTATCTAACGTTACAAGAGACAAAAATAAGAAATCATTCGCGCTGACGAAAATGAGCTACTCAATGTTTATTATTTATTTAGTTCCATTTCGGTTTGGAACATATAATTATTCCTATTGCTTACTTGGAAATGTTTCAGATTTTACAGTTTTAATCAAAAATCAACAGAAAAAATCAACAGAGTTTTATTCCTCCTTCCCCCCATGAATTCAGAGAACTTAAAGGCCTTTTTACCTTTATGGACATAAATAAAATTTACTTGGTAGGTAAAAAGAACATAGAAAATATACGTGTTTCCATTATTTAATAATTTTGGAGAAATCATAAAAAATATCAAACTAAAAAATGCACTCACACATAATAAATTTCTCCTAATAATTATGCTTCTTAAAAATAAAGACAACGATAGATTATTTGTAATCACTTCCCTGGAGATTAAAAATGTTTAACATAGTTCTAATCATTTTTTTTCTTTTTCGAATCCAATTTTGCTGAACTTAATGAAAAGCCATTTCACATGTTTATAAAGTATATAATAAGGAATGTAAAGACAAAAAAAAGTTTAAAATAATTAAAAGAGTGATACAATTTCATATCTTAAATGGTTTGAGAAATAGTTCAGCCAAAGGTGGAGGATTATCCAATTTAAAAGTTTAGCAAATTGTATAATTAGCCTATTCATCATAATCCATAACACTTTGCATCATTGAAAAAAAATGATAAGGAAAGATGTCACTCTCTTACTCTACAAAGAAAATTAAAAAGCCAACAAGGGACGAAGGGGAAGGAAATAAAGTTAATTGCTTTGCGTAGAATGTGTAATATCAGCGACATCATCAAATGCTCATCAAGAGACTGTCGCCAACAAAGCCAAGTCTTGGCGAGTAATCCCCACCGCCTCGTCTATTTTCAGTTTCGCTAACTGGTCTTCCAACAAAACAAAGGGAAGGAATTCAGTCTTTCTTTCTTTCTTTCTCCGAATGATTCTTCCGTTTGTCTCAGTGATTGCCAAGCGGACAAAAAGATTGCGGAATAAGCTTTTCAATTTCTTTCTTCCTTTTCTTTTTCATTCCTTTTTTTTCTTACACATGACTTTTGTCTTTAAACGAGGAATAACTTGATGAATTTCAATTCTCTCCAATAATCTTTTTAAGTATCGCTGCTTTTAGATAGCGGGTGTCTCCAGAAGACAAATTGAATTTCTTGAAAAGCATACATCATTCATTCTATGGGGAGAACTATAGTTTTCTTGTTCTTTTCCAATGCGAATATGTGTGAGACAGGCGATTTTGGGCTAAGTCCATTTCATCCAGTAGTTGATAAAGGTAAAACATTCCGATAATGCCAACAACAATTTTAACGCGCTCTTAATGACATTTAAAAATGATTCTCTGGCGGAATTTCGCGTGTTTGCCATAATGAAATGTCACTATTTCAAAGCTTAAAAATTCGAAAGTAAAACATTTTTTAAAAATTAAATTTTGTATGAAGAGCATGCATATTTTGATATAAAAGTTAACAAGAATATTACCAATAAATTAGGTTGCGTATTCATATAACAGCTATTGAAAATTGATTATGAAAGTGGACTATAAAACACAATTTTGTAGTTTTCTTTGCTAAAATCTCCCTTCTTAAAGTTACTGATAAAGATATCTTTAAAAATATTTCCATATTGGAGTTGACTGATAAAAATTAAATTGGTTTCAGAGTTAGGAAGAAGGTTGGGATAATGTAACTTTTCCAATTTGTTTTTGTGTTATAATATATAAACATAATTTTTGAAGCAGAAGGCAGTTTCGAAGACAGAAAGACGACACTCTGAATTTTTAAGTTCACTTTATTCTCTCCCAAGTTACATACTTTATTTACAAGAGACACGGACAAGCCACGTATGCTCACAGCACGCTCAGGAGCAGATTAGCCCAAAAAGGGAGGGAAAATAGTTTTAATGCTTGCATATAATGAAATTTTGATAGGGATTCCACTACATGTACCAAATTTTAGGGAAATACAGGGATCTTTTAAAAAAATATGCTTGCTAAACAGTTTTTTTATCCCTTCACTCGGCGTGTGGGAACTTATTCGAAACACGAGTTTTAAAATTCAGCAATTTTAGAACTCATGTTGAATTCATTGAATAGAAAGAAATGGAATGGGATCAGGAAATAAGATAACATTTAAGAATGAAGTTGATATTGGCTTAATGAAACTGAAAGTTCAGAAATTATTTAAAATTAAATTGGATTTTGAAATAT
>JAOUZG010031086.1:698683-710246 GCA_026289955.1 Argiope argentata
ACTAATAATATGTACTAATGATATATACTAATACTATATAATAATATGTAATGATATACTATACTAATAATATGCACTAATGATGTATACTAATACTATAAAATAATATGTAATGATATATTATACTAATACTAATGCTATACTATTCTAATAATATGATACTATACTAATAATAATGATGATATGCTATGCTAATAATATACTATACTATTACTAAAGATATACTATACTATTACTAATGATATACTATACTATTACTAATGATATACTATACTAGTAATATGATACTATACTAATACTAATGATATACTATACTAATAATATGAACTAATGATATATACTATATAGTATACAGAGATATATACTAATTTGTACAGAGAAAACAACACTAAACGCGGTGAAAAATAAAGGACAGCAGGGAAGAAATTTTCTGCGAATCGTTATACAATCTCATGAACTATTTTAAATACAGTGCAAACTGAATTTTATCTATAAAGCGCGATGAAAAATCGTGCATGTTTCAGTAAACGAAAGACATACATCTGCGATTCACTCGCATCGGCAAAATCGACGCGAGCCTACGGCACGGCTCTTTTGCAACCTGCCGCCGACAGTGCCGCGAAGAACCACCGCAACACTCTTCGGCGGCAACCACACGCCTGTTCCTCTTCCGTTCGACAAAGAGATCCGACCATTTTCGCGCTCTGCTGCACCCGGTGGGGGGCGGGGACCGCTCGATTACAGGTGGGGGCAAACACACCTCCAAATTGATATGACACGCGCGTACACACTGGAATAACAGGAGCTCTGTTATCTGTTTGTTTTGTAGACGATTGACCGTGAAGGAGGGGGTGGTGATGGGAAGGCACGTAATATGGGTACAGGTGGGTCTTTTGTGTTTAGGGTGTTTTATCAGTCGAAGAGTGAATTTTTTCACGGTTGTTTTAACGGGGTGAAGATAAGCATCGTATCTTGCGGAGTGAAGTGCGTGATCTTTTGATTTATAGAATCGTCATGTACGTTATATTATTCTTTTGAGTTCAGAGATCGGCGAGTGATACGAGCGTAAATATATGTATTGATTTTAGATCGTCCTGGAAATATTTCAAAACAAATATAAGACGAGGAAGATTATAGGAAATTTATTGAATCAGTATGAAGTAAAAATAAATTACTTACAGATTAATGCGTTAGATCCAATAAATACTTTTAAAAACCGAAAAATTTTAAATTTCTAATAAGTTTTTTAAAATTTAACGAGTTTATTTCATTAGTTGCAGTTAAAAGAAAAAATCAAGTAAGAATTATACTTAATTAATTTATTATCTCTTTTAATCAATGCAGAATTAAACGATTAACTACTTTAGATTCTTAAATTTTCATAAGTAGATATAAAATTTCTCGCTTTTAAAACTTTCTATTCATTTTTAACTATTTGTATTTCTCTCGTAAAAAGACCTATTACAGTAGGTTTTGTGTATTACATCCAAATTTGCTTTTCTATTATCAGTTCAAAACCGCAAAAATCCCGAATTTAGAAGAGCAGGCGATAACACAAAATTTCAAAACATGAATGAGATCCTCCCATAATTAATTTAATAATAATTCATTAATAAACATCATTAAGTACACCTATGATTATGAGTTTTCACTGTGCGCAAAAAATAACGGTTATTTCGAAGTGAATATTACGATTTCATTGATTAAAAAAATGAACCCACGATGTTTTTGTTGATAATGAAATAGTTCACAATTTCTTTTTAAAATAATAAAAAAACATTAACATTTCTGTTTTTAAATAGTATTATAGTCATTACGAAATTACGGTAACATTTTCACATAATCGAGGGTACAGCAAGCAGAAATATTAATTATTATATGAATGACAACTAGAACACCGAATAAAGTTTCATAGTTCATTTGATAATAACATTTAATTCGACATTTCAAACATCAAATTTAAGTTATGTTTTCGTAACATAATGAGGAATATTTCAGAAGAATAGAAGAACAAAAACAGCTTTTAGTGTAAAAGGGAGGCGATGGGGGAGGGGGATAAGTTTCCACAATGACACGCGCGGCTTAAACGTAAAGTAAACGTATCTCTTACAATTTAACGTTACGACACCTTCAGGAGCCGAGGAAGCAGGCTTATTAATATAGAAACAGAGCGAAAAATAAATGAACTGCCATAACAGTCGGAATGGCAATCACGTAGAGGGAATTCAAAGTCGAAGCCGCGAAAAGAAAAGCAAACCGTCCCCCCATTATTCTTAATCGAATTATCAGCAGAACACCTCTCCCACAACTGCACAAGAACACACACACAAAAAAAAATCGCAGCACTGAAAAGACATCATCTACACCAAACGACACTTTTTTCCCACGCTTTTCCCTGCGGCATGTGCCGACAAAGACGACTATGCACCCCCCCCCCCTCCCTTTTCCAAAAGAGAGAAAGTAAAAACATGTGGTCGATCTCGAGCACCCCCCACCGGAAGTGAAACTCACCTCCGTAGATGAAGCTAAAGAGACAAGTCTTTCTCTTCCCACCGTTAAGAAGCAGTTATAATCCCAGGGAGGCCCTAAGAGATGGGTTGTTTGGGCTGCGAAATAAACGGTGGAAAATGTTTGTGTTTCCAATGGAAAAACAGAGAGGAGCGGGAATAAATGCCGACCCATTCTCTTATCTCTTCTTCCACCCCTTTGCATCACTGCTGGCAGCACGATTTCGAAATTGCGAGGGAAAAAATCCCATGATGCCGCGGATGATGAGGCTACTCGTAGCTCTTGATCAAATGAAAGTGTGGGCGAGATGGAGATTCCGCTCCAGGTATAAAAGCGCCATCTGTTGATTGAATATAGAAGTTTGCAAAAAGAAAATTAGTCGAGAATTGCAAAATCCTGCGATATAACCCACAATGGGCGATAAAAAATAATAATCATATACGAGCAATCCTGATTAATTGGAATTTTACATATCCCATGCGTGGATCAACTCATATAGACTTTTTAAAATCACTCAGCGAAAAAATTTTTGGCGAATGAATTAGAATATACCAAATGAGATTTTTTTTCTCTCTGTGTATTCAGAGAGTAAACAGTCTTCAATATTATAAATACAGCGATACAACAAAATTTTATATTTAGTGATAGCATTCACGGATACTGTTTACAATAAAAATTTTCGATGATTTAAGTTAGACAAAGCATCAAATTTTTTTTAAAAAAAAGTACATACTAAATAAATTATCTTTTTGAAAAAACATTTTTTAAGAAATTCAAATTCATTTTATATTTATAATAACAGAACTGTAACAGAAACTCATATGTATCAAAAGCTTCATTATAATTTCTCACAGTTAAAAACAACAACCTAGATACAGATTAGTAAATCGACAACGACAAGTAAAGAAATATGGATATCTTTTGAATTAAAATATTCGTTCTTTTATATCTCCTAGAAAAGAGAGAGATTCGTTGTAACGCGAATCTCTCTTACAACGAATTATCGAAAAAATAATTCGAATTTTACGACACAATAATATATTTCACTGTTTTGATCACCGTAAATATGCGCATAATTACGGTGAGTAAAACAGTGAAATATATTATTGTGTCGTAAAATTTATTCTTTTTTTTTTTTTTTTGAGATCAGAGAAAAAAATTACACGAAAATAAAATTAGTATAATTAAAGAGGTAATTTTTTTGAAATTCGAAAGTGGCATAAAAATAGTTTATAAGTAATATGTTGCAACTTTTTAAAAACTTAATTTTTAATTATATATTTAATTAATAATTTTAGAAATTATAACCGCCGATGTTCTGGCACAGAGCTAACGCATGTTCCTCGTGATCTGTGCGTACCAGGTTCGAGTCCCAGTTCGGGTATGGTTGTTCTTCTGTGTACTATCTGTGAGGAGTGTGGAGGTGCCCCTTTGTAAAAAGGGGCTGTGCAAGTGAATGCGATGAATAAGTAGCTAAACCGTACTCTTGGCCCTAGTTGGCGCTACTTCAAAACAAGAGACGATCATTTGGCTTAAAATCGCTGAAAGGCATCAGCGCGCTTGTCCATGGTAAGTGCCATTGGTACCACCACCAACAGAAATTATATCTTTAAGGACTTATGTAAAAAAACTGGCTAGTTAAAATAGATAATCATGCCGTATAAAAAGCCTATCCCCATTTTCTTCCTCCCCAGCAGAATTGATCGGAAATTTTATTATATGCTCACATTTATATCGATAGCATACTCAATTCTTCTCTGTTAAAGATATCTCGATCCTCCCCATTAACAATCTAATGCTACATAAACATTGAATTTTAATTTAGACAAAAAAAATGCTGACTGGCAAAAATTTTTAATATAAACGATATTTCATCTCATACTATCGCAACAAAGCAGAGACGAAAAGATAGAAATGGATAAATTTTCGGTTTCCCAACAGGATCCATTTCCAGTGACCTTGACACGTACCGCGAGAGAATCGCTTTTGTGCAAATATTAAACCGCTATAGTTTAATGAAGCACAATGATGTTTCATTAATCTAGATACTGAAGCGAAGCGAAGGATAATAGCTCTCAGCCGTTTTCTTCTTACTTCTTAACCTAATCTACATGACAAATCCATTCCTTTAAGATTAATTCTGTAATTAATGAACTTCTTCACAGAAGAGAGCCGGTTAACACATTGCACACAGTAAGAAATATTCATTTATATTAGGTAAAAAGAGCTGTTCTGAATTTCTTCTTCATTCTTAACACTGCATCTGAATCTGAGGAGGGAATAAAAAAAAATTTCGGCAGAGGATTGAGCAATTACTCTGGCAGCGACGGAAATAAATTAAGTTTAATCTCGGCAATTCCTACGACTTGATCCTTGGTAAATGATCGAGCAAGGCAAACACATCGCTCGCAGTAAGTAAGTTGTAGTTCGAGGCTTAGCAGCACGCAATCAAATTAAATTGACCAACCCTTTTGTACGATTAAGGCATTTGTCAAGGGAATTGGTCGCTCAATTAACTTTTGACGTCTAACACGATCAGAAGGAACCAAAAAATAAGGTATCTTATAGCGCAAATTTATGTCTGGATTTAAGTGTGAGAGGAGATGGTGGAGATAGATCAGAATTAAAAAATCGGCTGTCTAATTCTTTATCTGACCGACACGCCCCTCTGTAGAGGGAAATCTGATAGCTCCAACGAAGGCTCAGGTGATATTTGAGGTTCATTTCTGGAGAGATATCAATATGTTGAAACTATATCAAGCGGATCGAATTGCAAAGCTATTCGAGGCGAGAAATGATAAAAGAGGTAGATGTCTTATTAAGATAATGGAATTTGCTTGTGTATCGATCAAAAATGCGAGAGCAAAAACTGAACAAGATGGAGCTATATAAAGTTTTGTTTGAAAACTTATATTACCGAACTTGGTATCAAAAAGCAATATTAAAATTATAAGTATTTAAACAAATTGAATCAATAATTTTCTCCCATAAAATATTCAAAAAGATGCTTCCGTACTGAAATTTTTATAAATTTCCTCAATTATGTTAAACATAGTGATTGCAATATCGTGAAAATTTATAAGCTGGTTTCTCTTCTAAAAAACCCCTAAATATAAAATTAAAACAAAAAAATTGATTATTTATAAACTGAATTATAAATTACATTATTTTGAGACTCCTTTGAGTAATAGTAGTATTAACCCCTTAACCCGTACGCCGTACGTGTATCGATTTATCGAATTTTGAAAGTTGTGAACAAAAAATAAATTTTTCATAATTATAATTCAATAGTAAGGTGACTTCGAATACGTAGATAAGCCAAGTATTCCATGGATTTCCATTTGAATCAAAATAAGAAAATATTCCCAAAATAGAAGGTGTCATCTTATAAGATAGTAAGGAAAATAAATCAGTTAAGGGGTTAAGATAGAATGAATTTTATTGAATGAAAGATGAAGTCATTAAACAAACAATGCTGTTAGTGGAATTGAAACTAAATAAATCCAAGAATCTATTTTATAATTATAGCTGCTTTACAAAACTAGGAGTTATTGAGTAAAGAGCAGTTGGAATTTATATGCTAAGTTACAGATATATCAACAGCAATAATAAAAAATAAGCATTTTAAAAGTTACATTCTGTTTTGATTTTACTACGAAAAATACATGAACGAAATTACAATTCGGAAATATATAGAAATCAGAATAATGAGCGATAAATAAAACAATCCTTGATAATACATCTTAGTAGCAATATAAATGTACTGTTTATAAACATATGCTTTTAAAACATAATAGTTTAGAGCAGATTTTGTTTAAAAGTAGGTGGCAAGGTATTAAAGAAATAGCAATGATTTACATGGAAAGGTGTGAGTTACAAATTGCGATAAATGTATACATATAAAAAAAGGCGCCATATTTTTTTTTAGTATAGCACTCATATTCCTTAAAGCTATTTAAATGTTAAAAAAGAGTAATAAGGATACAATAAAAGTATATAGATATCTATTCAAAGAAAAATATATCAATTGTGAAAAGAAATTTGAAAAACTCAATTAAAGCAAAGACTTACGAACTTGAAATTTCATATCAAATAAAGAAGCATCAGAAACATGCACATCATAAAATCATTTTTCGATTAAAATTAACGAATTAGAATAGAAAGTTTATGAATTAAAGATAAAGGTTTTTAATTATAGTTATTTACAGAAGCAAAATAAAATTTTATTATGAAAAACAATTGTTTTTAATCTTAAGTTCTTTTGTCAAGAATAATCATATAGTATTGTTATTAGTATGCGGATAACGAGATTATGACCATAGACGTCTAGTTAAGGAGTGATAAAAGCAGAAAAATTTTAAAATCCTGTTATCAAAATTCAGTGGTTAGTAGGAAAAAAAAGGGGTCATTGGCAAAGTATACGACGTTTTGATATAACAGCACACTAACGATATATGTTATTTTATAATAACATACAATAATTATAAAATAAAAAGATTAAAATGAAATCTGCTATGCATATTTCAATGTATCATATCAGAGCATCTTTTCTTGAACGTCCAAGCACCACGTGCTCGTGCGAGTTAAATTATATTTTTATTCATTTTAATGGTTTCATTGAATGAGTCACTTTAGTACTGCAAACGATCCAAAAACACTTTGTCTCACATTAATTGTTTAAAAAAATATCACCTTTCATATTTATTTGATTTCACATAATTACGTTTTCAAAAGGACATTTTTATAGATTTTATTTGCTGTAATCATTCACTTATTTTTTAAATCAGGGTTTTTGTAAATGCTATGGCAAAACGTTACTATAAGCTGATTTTTTCAGATGCCCATGCAGATAATAAAATTTGTATTTTTCGCCTATGGATTTTTTTGCTGACGACACAAACCTCATTCCCAAAACAGCATCATGTTCTAACATGATAAATAAAAGTTTTGACCAATTAAACATACATTTAAATATAATCTAGATGCTTTATGTATTTGAAAATTAAAATTTTAAATAAATTGTTAAAAAAGTATTATTTTGCTTCCATTCGTTCATATTTTGTATAAACATTTTACTATCAAAATCAACATGGATGTATTAAAAAAATGCCTACGCCACATATTTGAGATCCCAGCACTGAAGGTTAAAAATAATCGGATAAATCTTGTATAGTTTTGAGTTTGGATGGGACTATTTATACTAATTCTTAATTTTTTGATCGCATGCGATATTACTTCTAAGATAATTCCGAGAAGCAAATCTATTTTTCATATGTCCACAGTTTTCCCTCACGATTTTGCTATCTTAAGATCCCCTTCAGCCCTCCCCCTTCCCTTCCTCCCCTCCCATTCGTACTCATTTAACGATTATATAGTTTCACTTATCATCGTAAAAGACAACTGCAAAAATGGAAATAAAAAAAATGGGCTTCTTTTTCGCAGAAATAACAAGATAGAAAAAAAATAAAGAGCCGTATCGGTACGCAAAGAGATAGTTTTCATCCACGAAAGCTTCTCAATCAGCGCTTCCGATAAGTGGGAAATGGGGCCGGATAAAATTTTTGCGGGTCCGTCCGGACATTATTTCCTCCTTATCAAGAGAGAGCAGAGAGCGTGACTCCACATTGTAAGCACTTGGCCGGGACAACAGAAATCTTTTACAGACACGGCCGATAATGTATGGGGTTTCACTGAACGGGAGATAACACATGCGGGGATCAGACAAAAATTGTGGAAATTATACCTAGAAATAACCTGTTGCACAGATCTGGAAAACGTTAGTTTCCAACGTCCTTGTATAAATGTATATTTTATATTATAATTATATATATTATTTAAAGAGAATGTTTTAAAACATTACTAAAAAGGAAATTGTGTTTGATTTTTGATTTCTGGATTTTATAAAAACTGAAGGGGTGGGGAAAAAAGTCTGATAAAAAATATTTAATTCCGTTTACTTAGAAAAAAAAAGTTTTTGATTTCTAACAGTTTGATTTTGTAAAAATAGAAGAGCAAAAAATGAAAAAAAATGTTAGTTTATTTAAATCCAAAAAGAAAGTTGTGTTTGATTTCCAATTTTTGGATTATAGCAAAATGGGAAGAAGAAGAAAAAAAGAAGATAAAAGTTTTTAATTTAGTTAAAAAAAATTCTTACCACTTTCGCCACTTAGCTGCACTGCAATTTTTTATTGAGGAACAAAAATATTACTAATGGTTTAATGCACTGAAAATATTTTAAAACTTTATAAAACTTCTCGAAAAAATATGCAAAATGCATAGTTTAATATTTGAATCATTTCTAAAATTTGAATATCAGTTTTAAAATAAAGTTTAAAGAAGACACTTTCGAAAAAATCCAGTTTTAGCGGATATTTTAATGGAAGTTTTTAAATAGTTGAATAATTATGATGGAAAAATCGAGTAATTTAAAATAGAGAAAACTTATAGACTTAAAGAAATAATAATAATATAATAAAAATTTGAAAAAAGTTTTTTTTTTGTAAAAGTAATTACACAATAAAAAAGTGGGGTGGGAGAATAGACACTAGTTAAAAAAATAATACTAGTTAGGAAAGTAAAATCAGAATAAAATAATATACAAAGTTGTAAAAAAAAATCAAATTTCAAAGTTTCAGAATGATCCAGAAATTTTTAATTTATTCAAAAACAGTCACAAGTAAAGAAGTTAATGTTAATCAGTCCATTTCATTACAGAAAAATGATTATAATAGTGTATTTCTATAATAAAAAAAGGAACTTCTCCATTTATTTAGAGTTATTTCCTATAATTTTTTCGAGTAAAAAAAATTATACCTGAAAGAGGGGGACAAAAAGGTTTTTCAATATATATTGATACAGTTCTCACAATCTCAATAAAAACTGAATGAAGTAATTTTATAAAAAGAAAAAAAAAGAAAGTTTCTTATAATGATATACTGTTTATGAATCGTTAAGCATTATTTTAATTTCTATCCTTTAATTTCAATAAATGCTTCAAAAAGAAAGCGCAGCATTGGATTCAGAAATATACATGAAAAAAAAACTGTAGAGACCAACATATATTCTGAGTATACGAGTTATAATAAATGTTTACTAATAATTTAAAGTAAAACCCAATACTAACAAATCATGTTGAATGTTGTAATGACCCTAACGATTTCCAATCTCGTGTCCTAAGATCGAGTTCCTCTTTTCGGTCGGGCCATTTCCTTCCTCTGTCCACTTTGGTGTCCGGAAGCTCATTCTTTTAGAACAATTGGGATTACATCCGATTTGATTAGACATGTACACGAATAAATTGTCAGAAAGAGCGCTACTAGGTTCGATATTGTAAGCAGAAAAACTTATTCGGCACGACATGGATTGAGATTTTTTTTAAAAATCTATCACGATAGTTAGAAACAAATCATTAATGTAAAATAAAAATATTCGCAAGAAGAAAAATATTCTTTTTAACGCAACTAATATCTGTAGTTATGTTTCAAAATTGCTTAATAGATGAAACAAAAACCAGTAGGAGTGGTCTCCCCAAATATTCTCTATTGAACTTGTTCTGCCAGACAACGCCTCACATGACAATGGCTTACAATGTTAACTTTCGTTGTGTATTATCATTTTTACTGAATTTATTATGTCTCTTAGGATTATTATTTGGCGATTAGTCGCCAAATAACTTTCATGAAAGACATGATAGATTCAGTAAAAATACTAAATAGACATTGAAACTTAATATTCTAAGCCAAATCGCCAAATAATTTCCCTAAGAGACATGACAGATTCAGTAAAAATAATAGACATCGAGACTTAATATTGCAAGTCAAATCGCCAAATAATTTGCCTAATAGACATGACAGATTCAGTAAAAATGCTAAATAGACATCGAAAGTTAATATTGTAAGCCAAATCACCAAATAACTTTCCTAAGAAACATGATAGATTCAGTAAAAATGCTAAATAGACATCGAAATATTGTAAGCCATTTAGAAGTTTTCCGGCAGGACAAGTTTATTAGAGAATATGAGAGAAAGTTTTAAGGAGATTATAGTTTGCAAAAACCGAATTTGTTTTTGAGACAAGTTTTTCAAAACAGATTGAAACAAAAATTTGACACAAAATTGTATTTGCACTCATAAATCATATCCCAAATATTCAAAATATTTCAGTCATTGCGTTTTTGAATTATCGCGCGCTTACATTTTTCTGAAGGAATAGACACTCAACCTGTCTTTCGATTTGACTCATAATTTGACATTTGCTTACTCTATAGACGTTAAATCTGTTTAACAAAATTTATCTATCTAGTTCTCTTCGTTTTTTTTAAAAAAATTATCATGTTAACCGATATTTGAAGGACCAGGCAGTTGGAATTCACAGAGCAGATTTTACTCAAAATTTGATAGTAATCTAAAAATTTGAGTGAAGACTACTAGCCAAAATTTCAAATCGGGCTCAAAGCATTATTGAGTTATCTTTGTCAAAGAACAGACGGATATTTCCCAAGAATGTGTTTATCGAACTCAGGGTGGTCTAAAACGTGGTGATTCGTCAAAATGTTGAGTTCGAATTTTTCGACGATCACTATACTTTCTCGAAACTATGTATATGAAAATTTAACAATAGTAACAAAATTTGATAATATACTTAGGCTTAAAATTTTGTCTATGATATTTTTGGCGACTAAATCGGAATAAAGGGAAAGAATATCAACTAAGTTATACATTGGTTTATTTAAGACATTTAAGTATGACTGTTATCTTATAAAATGAGAAAAAAATCGCTTTCAATATTACTCTTGATCGATTCATATTTATTCATAATTATTTAATTAGTTTAAATTTCCACAAAGATATTTTATAAAAAATATGTTATAATTTTTTTAAATTTATTTTATAATAAAAAATTCTAGCAAAAAAAAGTATCAAAATTCTTGATAATGTATAGCTTATCATAGGTTCAAGCAGAATATAGGCAATAAATACATAATGATAGCATTTTATATTATGATACGACAAAATTTAAATATAGCAATATCACTGCCAAAAGCCATTTTCGTTTG
>JAOUZG010031086.1:715946-739777 GCA_026289955.1 Argiope argentata
ACACACACACACACACACACACACACACACACACACACACACACACAACCTTAAAATGTAATTTAAATAAGAATTGTTGCAATGGTGATTAATGAAGAAGAAATTCGGTTTTATTGTTTTGAATATCTAAATTTTTTTTGTTACTTACAGCAGCTTTCAAACTGTCAACATTTTGGCAAATAACCAAAAATTAAATACCTATATAAAAAAGCTAAGTTTCATTATCACTTTTGGAACTTTTTAATGAAGCATTTTTAAAAGCCAGAAAAATGGATTTATATATGTTAAAAATTAAGGTAAAAAATTATTTTGTAATCGATATAATAAATTCGAGATACTGCATGATAAATTTCGTTGCAATATATAAGAGTTTTTAAAATTTTAATTCAAAAATTTAACATTCAATATATACAAAAAACGTCATCAGAATTCTTTATATGTTTATTATTCGAAATATTATAAATATATTTATGTTTGAATGTCAATGCTATTTAAATTTGAGATGTATAACTAACTTTATGTCACAGCTGACAATAAAGATTAAACATTGAAATGGAATTTATAAATAGTTACGCATAAATAAAAGGCTAACTAAAAGGTAAAGACTGATTTTATATGCAAAAACTAATTTTTTGTACCGAGTTCTGTGCATAATCATCAGGGCCTGACTAATGCAGGGGGATATGGGGCAATAAATGCCCCCCAAATCGAATAGAAATTTTATTTTAAGCTTCCTTCTTTAATGAATTTTCTTTATTACTAAAGTAGTAAAGCAGAGGAGGCCCCAAAGAAGTTTTTGCCCCGGGTCCCAACTAGGCTAACTCAGGCCATCATAATCACAGTAGAGTCTTTATCACAAGGCCTTTTAGCAAAAGAACCTGTATTAGAAAATCGAGCAATGTTTTTTTTATAAACTCAAATATTTTTTTAAAAAAGGTGCCAAAGCTGGCATTGGAGTTAATGTTATAAAGACTTATGAGTAGTCGTTATCGGCAAGCGATATAATCCAAAGAAAGAGAAAGCACATGCGCATTTTCATGGGGAAAAAATACCACAGCAAATGTATCAAGTTGTTGATAGGGAAATAAAAAATAATTATAGGAACATTCAAACAAATCAGTGATAGATAGATTTATCAGTGATAGATGAACTTGTTAAATTGTAAATAAGATGAAATATTTGCAGATTATTTTTGTAATATAAAAAAAATAAACCATTTTACAAATCTAGGTGAAAAAAGTGAAATTTTTATGAACCGAATTTTTGATCGTCTGAATTGATAATAGTCCGAAAACAGCTGATGTTCAATAGTGAATAGCGGCACATGATTTGATTAACGGTATTAAATGGGCAATCAAAAATAATATAAATTTACATTTAATGGACAAAGACCTATTTTATTGAAAGAATTAATTAACTATTCAAAGCATTATTTGTATTAAATAGTTATTTTAGGGAAAAATTTAATATTTTGATTAAGAATTCAAATTAGGAAGGGCATAAAAAATTAAAAAAAGGAAACGAGCGATTTTTATTGCAATTCAAGAATTATCTTCCAAAACCATAATCGGCAATTACGTTTAGGGAAACTATTTGCTCTTTGAATCATAACGACCATCGTAATTGTGAGTTCCCAAGGCCACGTGCCAACTCTCGTAAGTGTTGTAATGCAAAATGAAACCATAGTGCAACTGAAAGATAATGCAACTTCACAAAAACAAGAGATTGGTGGCAGCAATTACACTCTGATGCAATTGAGGTTCATAGACTAATAGGTGATGAATGATAATTATTTAGCGCCTACAGCGTGCCATTTAAAAGCGACCCAAAAAACTCCATGAACGCTATCTTTCGCATTAATGTTATACAACAGGACGTCTCATTAATACATTAAAACAGTAAAATGACAATATTTTAATCATTAATAATGTCCGCTGTCACAAATAAATGATTTCATTCGTTTTTGAACACAGAATGATTTAAGATTTGAGCGTTCGAAAACTGATACGGGCCAGGTTAGAAATATTCCAAAACTGATGATAGAAAACATACTCTTTAAATTGGAGTTTTTATCAAGTTAATAACTTTCATAATGTTTTAATTTTAAAATTGAACGAATACTTTTCAATTCAAGGACACAGTAAAAATTTACAAAAACCAGCAAATAGTATTAATAATTGCAAAAGTAGTGGCGAAACATTGGTTTGGTTCTATTTTTAATCATCAACTTAACCCTCTATGCGCCGATTTTTTGTTTCCAACTCCCCCCCCCCCCCCAAAAAAAAGTGGGAACGAAAAATCAAAAATTATAAACTTATATATTTATATGAAAACAAATTTTTGCGTTTAAACAATTTTGTTGCGTTATAATCATAATGTGACTTTCAAGTCACACCGGCCTATAAAATTTGCACTTCTGAGTATAATAGCTCATATGTAAAAGTCCATAAAACAATTTACATTTGGTGTAAGGCATAAATGTACATGCATCCATAAACACAGTTTGGTTATCACACCGACAAAAGCACAAATAATTTCAATTGGATCGAACGGTTTCGCGTAGTTTTACTGCCAACAGTTGGCATAGCAATTGTTTTGCTATTTCGGGTTGATGAGCCTAGCAATGGTCACGAATACTAGTATGGATTGTGTTTGCAACGTCATAGAGTTAGGATTTATGGGCCATCTCATGAACAAAGCTATAATTATATTGTAAAATGTCGATAAATTAAAATGTGACCTGAAATTACACGGGCCTATAGAGGGTTAAGTGGCTATAAGATTTTAAAACCTTAAATTTTTCGAATTTTTTTTATTATTTCATTTGATAGCCGAAAATCTTCTGATCATTTACTTGAAGTGTGCATGTATGTTCAAAGATATAGTCAGAAACATGAAGGTCACTATTGATTTTTCACCCGCAATCATACTTTAAAGTCGTTTTCCTCAATGCTATATTTTCAGAACCTGCGCGCAAGATTAAATCCTCCAATGCTTGTTAATATGCCAAAAAAAAAAAAAATGTTTTTCTTTAAAGCGTTAAGCGTTATAATTTTAAAATATAACAAGTAAATTGTATATTAACTCCTGTAAAAATATTTATTACTTTCCTTAATTATTATGTTCTTTGGGAGTAATTTGGTGCAATGTTTGTTAATATAATTTGCTTATTTTCTGAAAAACTTCGCGTTCAAGCAAATTCTGTCTTCGACAATTTAAACGGACCGTGCTTTTTTTTCACATTTATTTTAGTTAATGAAAATTATTTCACTTACTTCCAAAATTTATAAGATTCAGTGTTTTACAAAACTGTAATTAAAAAAACTATACAGCTTCATTTTTTTACATTACAGAGCGAGTCGCATTTGACCAACTTTCGAGGTATGTTTCAGCTATTAAAGGTCCTATAATCCTTTAAGAATTGGTGACAAAAGAATTGTCTCATGTGTTTATCTGATTTGTGATCATTTCAGTTATTTCATTTTTACGTGTACCTCAAAAATATAGCAGTATCGATTTATAACATGAATGGTATATCGGTGATTTTTGGAACCATAAATAGAACTATTTTAAGAATTGAAAGAAATTTAATCGCTTGATCACTTTTTTTAACTTCTGAGAAATCGAAAGTAAAAACAAATAAATATTCAAGAAATTTAACGAAATCTTTTACACTTTCATAATTAATTTTTTTATTACAAAACGAAGTGTTCTCAGCATTCCATCTTTAAAATGATGGGAGGGGGGGGGGAAAACGCAATAAGACGACTACTAAGTAGACACTGATTTTCTTAGCAGAATTTTTTTTTTCTAGCTAAAGATAAAATATAGTCGTAGGAAAGAGAAAAAGTAACAAAAATTCTTGTCAGGAAATTTCTCTTGTACAGCCTTCAATTTTGACATTAAGATGGAAGAAAGATAAAATCCCCGTACTTTTAATGAGATAAAGGTTGGTAGGTAAGTCGCTTTGTTATTCATTACACATCCTCTGCACCTTTGTTACATATTTTTCTTGTAACAAAGTCTTTTTTTTCTCTTCTTTTTTTTTTCATAATGCGAAAGTTTTATGTTTTACTTTTTACTTCCTCCGTATGAAAATTATGAAATTGTTTACTTCTGCGAAACGTTTTCAGAATATTTTAGCAACCTCTTTTTTTCCAATATCTTAAGTTGGAGGATTTTTTTTTCACTAGAATTTTTTTTACTTAAATTGTAGGGAGAATAGAAATGGCTTGGTTTTTTCAAAAACAATCGTTTTTAAAAAGTTATGTGAAAATGTATTCGCTGTCTGCATCATAAGGTACCTAACGAACGTCGAATTTTTTAAATATAGTTTTTATTTAGAGCTTCATTTCAAGGTCGTAATTGCAGTCTTCTTGAAACTGAAGGATCTGAAAGAAAAAAAGTGAAATGAAGGGAGGGGGGAAGTCAAGAACAACTTTTCCTTTCAAGTCCTTTTTCTTGACGCAATTAATTTATCAATCAGTGCCTTCATAAAAATTTCTAAAATTTATCAAACTCCAACATTTCTCAGATATATTTTTATTCACTCGAATACATAGTATAACGGAAGTACAGAAATCGTCAAAGAATTCGAACTTGAGATTTTGTTGAGGTTTTAGACTTCCCTGAGTTCGAAAAACACGATTTTAGAAAACGCATGTCTATTATGACAAAAGCAACTTATAAACGCTTTGAGCTAGACGATTGAAATTTGAGTACAGCCCTTATACCTAATTAGTATATCTCTACTAAATTTTGAGTAAAACCTGTCCAGAAGAAGTTCGTCTGATCGACGGGTCGAATATCAGTTAACACGATAATTACAAAGCGAAGAGAGTTAAATTCGGTACACACAGTTCACATTTATAATGAAAGCATATAAATTCGATAATTCAAGAGCACTATGTCTTAAATGCATCAAATCTGGTAAGGGATTTTGTGAATAAAAGTGTTGTTTTGCATTTAATTTTTATTATAAACGTATCTAAAACACAAATTCGATGTTTGTTTACTTATTAAATCACAATAGGGATTAATCGCCACTTAGTTCACTAAGGGTGGCATGAAAAAGTCAATAAAAATGTTGAATTCACAACAAAAGTAGATATTTCGCAACTATTGCATTCCAATGTCATGCAAGACGTTCTCTGACATGATAAGTTTTTTTAGAGAGTATACAAGAACATTTTGGAGAGACAATTCCTGCTGGCATGTAACAGTGATGAAATCAAAAATTTAATGTAATAATTTGAAAGTTCTTACTTTAACAAAGAGGTACTGAATATTTATTAAAATGATTATTTTACTGCCAGGGAAGATTAAAACAGTTTAATACTTTCAGCATATAATCTAGTATTCGCATAAAATTAGGATCGTATAATTTGTTTAATATATGAAACGCAAAAAGTATGTTTAAACTAGCAATTTAATATCAGCGTCATTACAAAGAAAAGCATTATATGGTTAGTTACGTATGGCACTTGCCATGGACAAGTTCGTTGAAGTAGCCAGCGATTTAAGCCTCATCAGAGTCCCTTGTTTTGTAGTAGCCCCAACTAGGACCAAGAGTACGACTTTTGCTGCTCACTCATCCCATTCGCTTGCACAGCCCCTTTTTACGGCGGGGGGGGGAGCAAAATTACACAACTTACAAATAGAACTCAGAAAAACAGCCATGCCTGAACCGAGACTCGAACCCCTGACCCTTAGATGTCGGGGAAGACACGCTACCCCTTTGCCAGAACGCCGGCTCAAATACTAATAAGTATATAATATAGGGTTAATACCGAGAAATATACCAAATTTTTTTCAGTAACATGTGTGACTCTCCTGTTACATGGTATTCGACCAATTCATAATCATATCGTCCCAAATATTTTGTAGCATTTTGTTTTGTCTGTATCTTTAACATGAACAAACAAAACCACCAAAAATTGAGACAAGGCATTGTTTTTGTACTACCAACGCCGAAAACCCTATTCCAGAACATTTAGAACCATTGACAGAGTGATGTAACAAAGTGTTATCGAATTCATCATTTGTACTCACCTTGTACTATATTCTAATCAATAACATTTTTTTTAACGTTATTTGTATTGCATGTGGGGAAAAAATTTTTTTTTTCTACTTTTTGTAGCTGTTTAAAAATAAATTCGCCAAGTCACGAACCCTTTATGGGGAGAAACAAGCTTCACCGCGAAAACAAATCATAGAATCCATAAAAGTGGCCAATAGTTTGTGTCCTTTAACAAGTACATTTTTCCCATAAAAAAAAGTTTCAGCACATAACTTGCATTACGTCATTCATATTTTTAATCATACTAAAAATCCCATAAAAAAAGGGATTTTATGGAGATTCCACATTTAGCAAAAGTAAGACTTTATTATTTATCCCAAAAATACATTCCGAAGAACAGTGCGGTATTGTTTTAAAGGACACTGAGCCGTTCTAAATCGATACATGAAACAGTTACACAACTGTTCTACTCTGAAAATGTTCCATAAAAGATGCCCAGCAGTCTGCTACTACTTTTACGAGGTTAAGAAAATAGAAATTTTAACACCAATTAAATAATATATATATATCCTTCAGTACAAAAGCATCGTTTCCCTTAGAAATGTACATTTAAACAGCTTTCCAAGACTTTTGCGTCAGATGGAACTCACACACACAAAAAAAATCCCTACTTCCTGTTAAACGAAGATGGCGGAGGACAATAGCAGCTGTACATACTTGGATGTAAGACAAAAGATGTGAATCTTTCCCGCTAAATAATATAATATCTAATAACTCAGTATTAATCTGTTCTCAGGAATGTTATTCTTTAACTCCTTTCTGCAACAGAGGCTCTCTTCAGTAAGTTATCGACGACACTAAACAAGATGTTTAAATTTGAATAAACAACTAACTACACACACTCTTCCTTTAGTCTTAATTTTAGAAATGTCCGGTATTTTTATGAGTCGCTTAATGATTCTGCAAAACATTAAGCAATATGATATTAATGTAATAACATAAACAAAGCGATTAAAGCGGAAATTAATATGTGTGCAGCTGGATTTGCAACAAGTAGAATGATGATACGCAGGAATGGAAAACTGATAATATGAAGAATAATCCCTGTTTGATTTGTTATCAATAAAATGCATAACCGAAAAAGACTACTATCTATCATTTCACAGAAATTTGATTCTTTCATTACTATATAAATTACATCAAACGAAACAGCAATGGACTATAAGAAATGCCAAAAATATTATTTATTTTAAATATAATATGAGAATTAAGCTTCAAACTTATGACGTTTCACAATTTTATAAAGATTTCCCTAACGTCAGAATGAAAAGTTAGGAACAATTATCACAGCAAATAGTGTGTTGAAAATGGAAGAAAGGAAGAGGTTGTGTGTGTGGGGGGGGGGAAGGGACAATTAACCACTTAACTGGTTTGAACGTATGCCGTACGTGTATCGACTTATCGAATTTTGGTAGATGTAAACAAAAAATAAACCGTTCATAACGATTATAATTCAAAAGTAAAATGACTTCGAATATGCAGATAAGTCAAGTATTCGATGGATTTCCATTTGAATCAAAATTAGAAAATATTCCCAAAATAGATGTCATCTTATTAGTTAGCAAAGAAAATAAACCTGTTAAGGAGTTAATAGAGTATTTGTCTGTGATTTCAGACCCTAGAAATACGGTTATGCGTTTTTCTTTCTTTCAATTCTAGGGCGGAAGGGTAAGTTTGTAGAAGTAACACCGTACATTCAGTCATAATATGTGAATTTCTATTCAAACACATGAGAAAAATCCAGTCATGAATTTCTTTAACTATGGATACATGATTAAATATTATTAGAAAAATAAACATTAACTTAAAAAATAATACTGTTTATATTAGTTTCCTTTATACTTATTTTGAGATTGTAAGAAAATGATATTTTGACTTACACGTCTTTTCTGAGTTCGCATCGTTAAAAACTAAACAAAAATATAGCCTGCGGATTAAATTAGGATTCACTGTACAACCACTTTAGCAATAAGCAATGACTAGTTATAAATTACTTTTTTGAAATAAAAAGTTCTCAATTAAATTCACTAACTTGTATAAATTTATTAATAAATTATTCACATTACCTACTGTTTCATACAAAAATATAAACCCTTGAAAATTTGGGGTTGAGAATTTTGGCGTCAACGAAAATCCGTAAGCGAAAATTACATTTTTAATCCGCAGGCGGAAAATAAAAATTTTACTACCTGCACAAGCATCTAAGAAAAAAAAACCCGCAGTTTTAATAACGTGTTGTCATTGCATTTACAAAAGCTCCGATTAAAAAAATAAGTTAATGACTACAGCAAATAAAACCTAAAGAAATGTGATTTTGAGCAGGTGATTATGTGAAATGAAATAAATAGGAAATGGAATATTATTTTTTTAAACAATAAATGAGAGACAAAGTTTTTTTTTTTTTGATCATTTGCAATACTTAAAGGACTGATTCGATGAAGCGATTAAAATGAATAAAAATATAATTTAACTTGCAAGAGCACGCGGTGTTTGGCCGTCCAAGAAATGATGTTCTGACATGATACATTGAAGTATGCGTATCAGATTTCATTTTAATCTTCTTTTAAAAAAATTTAATTATTATATTTAAAACATCCATGTAAATTATGTAATGAAACATTTTAACATGGACGTTAACAGCGTACTTCTTTTACTTTCTTTCGAAGTCATTACTTCGGGGATTTTTACAGCTTCCGATAAAATCCCTGGTCCGAATCGAGCGACGTAATCCTTTTATCATCATTTTCATTGAATTCTGGATGAGATGGAACGCGCGGATCACAGTGAAAAACTGTTTCCAGCGGTCAAGCGTGTCTCACAGCTTAGGAGAACAGTACACGATTTATTTCTTGTGCACACATGCAGCTGAAAAATCCGAGACATTTTTATGTTCAATGGGACTCTCATCAATCTACTTTTAAAAGATGAATAATAGAAAGAATCTTGACAATTATTCTTCATGGATGTTTCGTAAAAAGGATACAAATACTCAGGGTTGTATAAAAAAATAATGGGATCATAAATTGCTTTGAAATTAATTTTTTTGTATAATATCAAAGAGAGTGGCTAAAAATAACAATTAAGTGAAAGAAAAAAAACGGTAAAGAAACTGTTAATAAAAGTATAATATGTGAAATCGAAAAATTGGTATAAAGATACCATAGGAATTACTTTGAAATTGATTCAGTTTTCTTTCTTTATATGAGTGATAAGATTTCGCGATTTCAAATTTGGAAAAATAGATGCATATAAGACAGTAATTAACAATTGGAAAAGATGAAACTGTGGTTAAAGTAATTATTCAACTAATTTTTTGAAATATTATAACTCAAAATTAATCTCTGAATTAGTTTTGCATGCAAATATTGAAATATCTAAAAGTAGGACGCTATTATTTAAGTTCATTTGCAGCACCCCCCCACCCCCATAGCTTTTCGAAAGAGGCAACCCCTAAGTGTGAGCTGAACCAAGATATAGATGCTTCTCTGCTAGCAGGAGACAAAATTTTCTTATTTATTATTGTCCACATTTACCTCCTATTAAAAGAGGATATCATCTAATACTGAAATTTTATAATGCTTTGATAATTTAATTAGTATTAATCAAATCATGATTTGAATTTTCGATGAGTTCGGAAATAAACCGATTTAAAAACTACAGTCCATTTCATTTTGTTGAGTAAAGGACAACTATGATTTGCTATGCACTTTCATCTGGGGGTGACTATTAGAAGATTGAAAAGTTCTGAGCTAGTACAAAAGGTGGAGTATTACTAATGAAAGAATGACTTGTTAAAAATAATACATAAACACACAGCTTTAAAACGATCACTTCAACCTAAAGATAGTAAACCAGAAAAATAGTCTAGTAACTTGAGAAACTTAAAACTAACCAAAGAAAATTTTTATTCACTGAACTGAAAGAAATTTTTATTCACTAGCATCTAATTTGACTTTTATTTAATAGTTTTTGTAAAGATTCTATACGTTCTGTCAAATGCAAATTATATATATTACAAAGAAAAAAAATTTCATGCAAACAAGAATAAAACATGGCTATTTCATTATTATATCATTGATTCACTTTCCGATTTAAAACTTTTAAATGCAATTATACAATATGATTTATATTCTGTATTCTACCTTTATAAGAACTGAGCAGAATTTTGGAATTGGAAATTTTAATCATAAATAAGCACATTGTATTCGTTTGCTAACACTTCAATGAAATGAATTCTTCATTCAGAAAATCTAATAATAGAAGTCAATAAAGAAAAAAAGTCAATAACGTAAGTCTTTTCAAAGAAATCGATTCTCTTATAATACTTTAAGAAATAATTACAATTGATCAGCATTATTTAGAAATTCACAAGCATTAAAATCGGATTCCTTTCTATTATTTAGTTTTCCAGTTATCTAATTAATTGATGCTTACTATTTTGCGAAGGTATTGCTATTTCGATTCAGCTAAGAGCTCTTATAAGATTCGATGTTGAGGAGTTTCATATTTTTCAATAGAATCTAAGTTATTCTAAATAACTTTACACATATTTTTAAAATAAGCTAATCCGATACAAGCACTTGTAAAGTTAACTTTTTGAACTCCGATGGTGCCTCTGACTCACCATTCAAGACGGTGCATCATTTTGACGTTTCATTCATTTATTTTTCTAATTTAATTGTTAAAAACACCTACATAATGGCTAAGAGATGTAGATTAAAAGAATTATGTATATTTATTTTTTATAGCAATAAACAAATCTTTGTATTAGGAGAATAATTTTACATCTAATTATTTTTCGGAATGAAAAGGGTTACACATCTAAGTGACTGAGAATGGGCAATTGGTTTAATGATGTCATAATGAAATCTGACAACGCTGAAATATTTGTTATAAAAAATTTTAAAAAGCTGGGAAAAACAGAGTGTTGACGCAAAATTAATTAATGCAGCTGAACCAACAAATGATAAACTTTAAAGCTTGCAAAAATATTTAGTTAAAATCAAATTTGTCAAAAAAAAAAGGATGAAATTCCCCACCCCACCAAAGTTGAAGTTTCACCCACTGGCATCGCGATCAGGGGAACATGAGAAATACAAATGCATTGCAATCAACCGATGAGGTAAGGATAATCTGTTAGGGGTTTAATGTCACTTTTTATAGTCCTATTTGATGAGAGATGCGAAAAAAAAATAATCTAATACCACAAGTGTCGCATGCAGTTGTTTAAGGTATTGACGACGTCTGGAAGTCGAATAAAGCCTACTATGTACCGGCCACCACATTAGGCCACCGATTTCAACAGGCCATAAAAATAGAAAAGTCATTACTACAGACCACTAAATAGAGGTCATGGAATGAAGCGAGAAGGCTAAGCCTAAACAATCAACAATGACAAAACACAGTATGGTATCTTCTTACCTTTTTGCGTAGGGGTTAAAATAACCGGGGATGAGAATTCATTACGCGTACACTGTACCGGCAGGTGTGCAGGAATGCCACACAATCCACAGTTGTCTTATTGTTGATTAGCGATGCGACCAAAAAAAAAATCAAGCACCACTTCTACCCCATGCGAAAATGCAAACAAGGCAAGCCGTGTTGTCCTTGCCCAAAGCGCCTGAGTCCACAGAGACAAACAATCAGTATATTGACGTAATGCGCATCTCATCAGTACATAAGAAATAACTATTGTTTAGCTGCGGCACAAAGTGGGTTGCACCTGGGGTTGACAGTCAATATCTTGGTTCTCACAGCACGAAAAGTCTGCCGGCGTAAACCTCTTTCGGCAAGAGCGCAGTAAATAACAACAGCAGTTGGAATATATAAAAAAAAGTGTGATACGGCGGAGATTCAGCACCTCGACATCACAGGTAATCGGCTGATTCAATAGAAATCTAAAAATATAGTGTTTTGAGAAGGTATTTGTGGCATGACTGTTAAAAAAATACCAGTTATGTTATTTAGTTGTCTTACTCATCAGTTTATTAGATTAGGCGTTTTTAGAAATTTTTTGTTCAAAAAGGTAATTCATAAACAAAAATTTATATCTAGATTAACAGCAAGATCGAAAATTTCAAATTATCATGTGAGAACATTATTATTTTTTCAATCGTTATTGGTCTGAATTAGTTTAAGTCATTAACCAGTTTAAACCGGTTTGAAGCAATCACGAGACTTTTTTATCCCTCTTTAATATATATATGATAATTTTTTTTAAAACTTTCATTTAAAATTTTTCAAGCTGACAAAGTTTTTGAGATCAGCTGGTTTTGAGACAAAATAACAGCTATGATGTCATAGTTCTATTTCAACCTTTTAAAAACGCACCTGCTGTCATAGAAGCATACGTAATAATAATGCAATACTATAAAAAACCAGGTCAAACTTTTATAAACACGTCTGGTTTCAAAGAAACATACATAATATTGCAATATTGGTAAACGCAGGTAAAAAAATTCTTTAACCCTTTGCAGTCCACAAAATAATTAGATGCAAAATTATTAATCTAATACAAAAGATTTGTTTATTGCCATGAAATATGCATAATTCTTTTAAGTCGAATTTCTTTGAAAAATGAATCTACATCTCTTAACCATTGTGTAGGCGTTTTTAACAATTAAATTTGAAAAATAAATAAATAAAACGTCAAAATGATGCACAATTTTGAATGGTGAGTTAGCGGCACCATCGGAGTGGGGAGGGTTAACCGATAAATTCCGGCGGCACATAATCTTTATTTTATGCCTGCAAATTTATTTATGCCTCCTAATCAAAATAACATATTCCCATATGATAATAAAACAAATGTATTGAAAAGAAAGCTTTTCCAATTTTTAAAATTAAGTATTAACACAAATAAATCAGACAGCTTTGAAACTGAAAGAAATTAAAATCAAATTATGTGCTTAATATTAAGTTCTAGAAATGAATCTTTTTATACATTATGGTGAATTCAATAACTATTTCATCCATTCATTTGCATAAAATGAGTTTTTTTTACAATCAACTTTAAATAATTGATTTTTGAGTTAGTAACATTCGGATCCATTTTTTAGTTCAGCAGATTAATTGAAAATAAGATCAGTATCATATTTTGATCAACTTCTCTTGAAATAGGTTGTCCATAAATTTAATAAAATAACTTCAACAGAAAGTGCAAGCAACAAATAAGTTAAGATTGCAAAATATATAAGTATTAGATTCAAAATTGATTAATACTATTTTAAAAAGTTGACTGTTTTTCTAGCTAACACAAAGTAAGAATTCGACACAAGGATTAATTACAACTGAGCACGTGTTATAGTAATTCAAAGTAGGGATGCACAGGAATTAATTAAAATTCGAATCTTTTGAATTAAATTGATCAATTTTTGTCACTTTGCTTTAATACTCTGGCCACATAGAATGCAAAAAATGTGCTGCAATTAAATACAAAAAATCTTATATTTATCATAAATATTTCTATAGAACTTAGCTATAAAAATTTCGAAGAATAAAATATGATAATGCCCACACATACTTTAAATTTCCACATTTTTTTGCAACATTTAAAAAAACTGAATTAAAATAAGAAGACATAAATAAAAAGATTTGAAATTGCAAATTAAGTTTATTAATACAAACAGATGCGCATATTTGAATTGGTCGACACGTTATATATTTAATATAGCTAACTTTAACTGGAACATGTATTAAATCACAAGATTATAAGAGTACAATCAGAAAGAAGTTCATTGATAATAAACAAACTCGAATTGTATTCATCAGTATTTTTAATTAATTCTAACAGAAATTATTAATATCTAACAACAAGTCTTACTGCAATTTCAGTAAGCTTTCAATTTTAATAAAAGAATAATTTTTAATTTCGAAAACAATAACTGCATCAAGCAAACCAGCTTTACTATTGTCTTCAATGCTAAGAAGTATCCAATGAACGATAAATCAGAGAATGCGGGTTGTCATTACAAAACTCAGCACTCGTTTTTCAAGCTTATCTTTAATAAAGTATAAGTGCAGACACTAATGCCGCCAATTTGGCGTTATTTCCAGATCTCAAACGATTGTGAATGGATCATCGTCCGGCTTCTTAACATCAGTCGAGATAATTCATCGCTTTGCACGGCGACAATCCCTCGGCCCCGAGATGCATCGTTCATCTTGCGGCATACAATGGCCACTTTCACACAGTTGGGAATGGTAACGACTCCTCAGCCAGGACCCGCTTTTCTACCCCCGGGAGTCGCGAACGATACAGATTTAAGTCACCTTAAATTAGACGAGGCGCATAATTCAATTTAAAATCATCTCTCTCTCACGATTTCTCGCCAATGAGAAGCCGCCTTTCTATCTGTCTCAATTTTTTCGCCGTTGCATATAACATCAAATTATTTACAAGACAGAAACAGAAGGTAGTAGGTGTGGCCCACCCCCAAATAACTCCTCCTCCTGGCAAGGTGCCCGCAGTAACACCTCAATTTTAATATTTACCTTGGGTGATGGATCGTTTTGAGACACGTGACTTTTTTTAAAAAAATGGAAAGCGGTCGAAAAAATATAAAAGAATCAAAAATGCAGGAACCTAATTCCATGATTGGAGGATTCTTTGAAAAAAGAATGAAGGGGGTGGAGGTGGGGGGGAGGTCGACGTATAGCATCCTCATGTCACAGAGCTAATTTGCGAGAAAAAATGATGTTTAGAAGGTGATGGGAGAATTGAGGCAGGTACGAAGCGTGGTGACGTCCCGTCAGACTTAGAACTCGTGGAATTGGGAAGGGCACAGCCAAAGAACGACAGGTCACGTGCCGTGGAACATCCTCTGTCAAACGATGATGAAGAGATGTGCTGACAGATATGTAATGGCAGCCAAACAAATAAAGAGTTGAAAAGCCAAAGAGAGAAAAAAAAGTGTTTACTATAAACCAGTTATGTCTTAATGCGGTATAAAACATTCACAGAAATTGTGATTTTAATATGAGGCAGGCATTCCTTCCATTTTGATGGATATCATTTTCATCTCTATCAAAAGACTTTTAAAAACTTCCGATTTTACGAATGAACGAATTTTTTTCCCCAAACTTAAATGTACCATCACATATGTAGGCAAAATTTGATAAAGAAACATAAATTTATGATAAAAAAAGTAGTTTCAAAGTTTTCGAAGCAATATGGCATTTTCAATTATTATCATTTTAACCTAAGTAATAATAGCCAAACTTCTGCCCTCACGTGCTCAGAGGTCCATACCTTCAGACGCTACTGTACCACTCCTTCCGTTGTAAAGAAGATCACAACAATAACCTAAGTAATATGTAACATAAATAATATTTTTTTAAGATCCAAAAACTGATTTAATCTTCTAAAGAACTAAACACCACTATTAAAAAAAAACCACAACCAGAGTCCAACAGCCTAGAACCAAGTATTCTTAAAGTAAATGGCTTATAAATAAGTGAACTTTTATGTTATCACAAAGAATTTCTTTTCTTTTGAGAACTATAATAACTAATTCATTTTTAATAAGGATTAATTTAATAAAAAAATTACATTTTAATATGAAATTTTCACTCAATAAAATAAAATAAATAAGAAATTAGATAACAATTTTGAATTATTACATCTGAATGCCAGGGTTAATAAATTTATGTTTCTGAAATTGAAGAGCCAATTAAAATGCAAAAAATAATGTGTGTGTTTTTACATTTTATTTCCTGAAATAAAAACAAAAAAAAATTTCCTTATCTCAACAACAAGCTTTATCTTATTGATATTTTATTACAAAATTTCTTATTCATTTGTATTTTAAAACCACATAATATAAAATTAATGGTATTTTTTTCAATTAATACGAATGAAAATATTTTGCAGATAAAATTTCAAACAGGAGTTAAACGATTGGATTATTGTGCACACTTATAGCATATAGGAAACAACATCTGAGCCGTTCACACTGTTATTGCCTTTTTTTTTATTTCTTAAACTTTTCAATAACCATTAAGTTCATCGACGATTGATCACGACATTAAATGCAGCAAATGAAATGCTTTCTTTTACTTTCCTATTTTCTCTGCTATCAAAAAAGGCCAAAATAACATAAAATATTGCCTGTTTATATCATAGTGTCATATAATCCGATTGTTTTTTTCGCTCATTGATGTACCTTTAAATCAACATCAAAGTACAAAAAATATTTTATGTTATTCCAGTTCCGTTTCAATAAAGTAATTATAAATCGAATCATTCTACTGTTTAAAATGCGAACAGATTTGAAGAAATATAAAATACAGAGTTTTTCATAATTTTATGTTTGTTAACAACCACCTGAATATATTCGACAACTGAGACTCGTCATGCATTTATTTTGCCTAAGTTATAGGGAGCGAGATTAATAAAGCATTCAAAGTAGAACAAAATTAAATAAGTATATTCTAATTTATGGCAAGAATTATTGATATCAATTTTAAAAGGACAGTTTTTCAAAATTATAATTAATTAGTATTATATATCGCGCACGCTCAGATAAATGAAATGTCACAAAATCTACCGTCTTTAAGTACTATTCCGAATACCACCAAATTAATCAACCCCAAATGTAAGAATTTTTTTAAATTAAATTGATACCTAACGAGTTAAAAATGAAGTAGAAGCGTACAGGGCATTACGATACAGAATAAACATGAATTTCAAATCCTGTCGATACTGCTACGTTCAGTGGTGGCGGGGTGATCGGCTGAACAGAAGAAGAATAAACTTGAAATACAATACGTATAAACATTCTATTGGTCTAGAATTATTTATTGAAGCCTCAAAAGTATCTCGCACTTAATTCCTAAAAATAAAATGATTAAAATTTTTTTAATGATTTAAAAAATTTTTAAATTATAAATGTTGCTTAAGTGCAGTAATATTTCTTTCATTCTGATTTGTTGGAGGTCATGTTAAATTCATGTGAAATTAGCAACTTGCTACTTTAATTGAGCATTTTTCTATTTCTTTTTGTACGGTAAATTTTGCTTTCAACCGTACTGAAAGTAATTTACATTTTAAAAAAAATTAAAACGAAGGCATAAGAAAAAGAAAAAGCTGGTCTCCCAAATCGATAAGAAATATATAATAAGACTACCTATGTGCCTATTCATTAAAACCTCTTTATTTCTCCCAACCCACCAATTTTTCATTGTTAATTATAATAAAATAGCTCAACTGATTTTTGGTACACTTATAAAATCATCATAGGGTTTCCAGTTGCTTTCAACACTCAATTTTAAGCAAACAGCCTGTCTTTGGAAGAGCCAGCCAAAAAATAAAGAATGGCTCCATTTTTCAGTGCCTCTCAAAATGGTTTGAAAAATATGGTGCATCCAAACAGTCACTCAGTCAGCTGAACACTTTTCCAAGAGGCGAGGGAGCATCGAATGGAAACGAAGGAGTGTCAACAAATAGTGGCAGACGATCTGTAGGCCATCACTCCGCAGTGTGTGGAATGAGCCTTTAAATTTATGACCCCAGCTCCCTGGATGACACTTCTCCCCAGCCAGCGAGAAGTACTTGGGAAGCTTTTTCTCTTTAGAAAAGGCACCAAACACCGTCATCACCATATAATTCATGGTAAGACAAAACAGAACAGGATGGGGGAGGGGGTCGATACCGAAGTTCTTCAATCCTCGTACAGCGCCATTTTAAAACAGTGATTTTTTTGTTCGTTTCCCCACCCCTCTGCACTTGTATCCCCCTTCTATTCCTTGTGTTGAAGGGTTGATACTAAACATCAAACACAAATGAATTTTTCAAGTGAATTATTATTATTATTGCTATTGTTGCACACTATATGTTAAAAGGTATTTGAAAACAGTCATGAAATATATTAAAAGAACGGAATTTAGAATCAGACGTAAAAACAAATGCGTAGCACAAGATTCAATTTATATATGTTGTTGTTACTTATGGCACTTGCCCTGAACAAGCCCGCCGCTGATACAGCAGGGTATTTAAGCCGAAAGGATCGTCTCTTGTTTTCGAAGTAGCGCCAACTAGGGCCAAGAGAGCAACTTAGCTACACACTCACTACAAACGCTTGCACAGCCCCTTTTTACAGGGGGGAACAGTCACACATCTCACAGAAGAACAACCATGTTCAAACCGGGACTCCCAGAACACGAGGAAGACGCGCTGCCTCTGTGCCAGAAAGCCGGCACAGTTTATATATACAATTCATATCATTATATATAAATCTTCTAAAAATACCGTTTCGAATATTTAGTCTATGAAATCTGGACAATTTTATTTGCTATTTTTTAATCTTTCCCTATCAGAATCGCTAGTATAAATTCAAATATTCAACACAAGACATAGTTGGTCATGTACAGTTATAGAGGAATTAACTACTGAATAAGAAATTTTTATGAACGCAAATAGTTTTATGACATTTTATTAAAATATATTGGACAGAAATAGTCAAACTATAAGGAAAATATTGACCTTCAAATACATTGTATTTAAGTCATTACAAATAATACAGTATTTTCATAAAATCGGCATTCAGTAATTAGCATCTACATCTCAGCTAAATTAGCACTTGCGCAAATATATCATTTCTTTAATCGAAAAGAATAATATTTTTTTTATCCTAACGTCATTTAACCTGAGTGATTTGTAAGCTTCCATATCATAACTTGAAAATTCGAAGTATTAATGTTAAGTCAGAAAAACTAATTAATATAAGTATTAATATTGTTAAGTCCATATTTCATAAATAGTATAAGTAATACATTCACAATGTAAGTCCATACTCTTTTCTCAGTTTGAAATATATTTATTGTGTCGGCAGATGAGTTTTTATTCATGCATATCAAATACTTAAATTTTTAATAACATTTTTTAATGATGATTTTCGACAACTTGTAATTTTGTGCTGAATATATAATAATATAAAATTAAAATTAATCCTGATAAATTATACAAAGAAAACAAATATTTTTAAAGATAATTGGCGCCAATATAGATAATTTGACGCCAAATCACAACAAAGAAATCAATTTTTGCGACTTTTACTTCAATCTGAGTTCCTTGCTTTACGCCAATCTGTGATGCCGAGTCAATGAAAAATGTGAAATGAAACGGGATGAGCATAGAATCTCCAGATTAACTCCATGTTAGACTGAATAACGTTTTTTCTATAAGAACATACAAAGGTATAAACTATTTGTAATGAGTTTAGACGAAACTGTACACCAGGATTATTTGTGACTCAATACAAATAAGTTCCTGGAATACTAAACAGCACCTGAAAACTCAATCAAAACCAAATAAACCAATTTAGATAAATTTACCAACTTCTTTAACAGTCAATCAATGACTAGAAAGAAAGTAGAGCGATCAACCACAAATCTTCAAAAAAATTGCCGCCTTTCTACCTTCAAATGCTCGAATCCTTCAACGTCAGAGAGATGTCCGAGCAACAAAAAGAATACATTTAATCAACTTTAATCCCTGGTCTTAATCCTGGACCTCCCTGGACCCAGAGACCTTGAATCTTGAAAGACGCTAAAAGCCGTTTTGTAACTGATGCTTACAAAGGTTCCTGAGCAGTGACGTTAAGAAAGAGAAATATCTTTTGTCGGGCAGATGCGCTTTATACAGTAGGAGCTCAAGGTACGGAAACACAAAGGCTCAGGCCAAAAAGGGATCGAAGGAAAAATTGTACTCAGCTCGTACTGTCAAAGGAATTCCTTTTTTGGTAAAACTGACCGCAAAGAAAAACTACGAAGTTCCCAGAACGAAGGCTTCAAACTTCTTTTGTTCAATTCAAAACTTAAAGGAAGTTTAAAATAAAATGGAAGAAAATTTTTGTACATAACATGAAACGAAATCTTGGGGAACTATTTCAAATAAGGATTAAAAGGGGGGAGTTAAAACACAACACTGGAATGGTTGTGTGTGTGTGTTTTGAAAATTATTTGCTATATTATAATTGCTTATATTTTAATTTTAAAGCGAGAAATTTTTAAAATATGTCTGGAAACGAACCAAGATTAAAAAAAATAATCTATTAAATTTCAAGGTGGAATAATATTTTCGTGGGTAAGAATTTATCTTGACAATTTAAGTCTGTTCAAAAAAAGAGTTACTCATAAGAAAGGATTTAAAAATTAATTACATTTTTAACTGAAAAATTGCCAATATTTACATTTTTTTTCTTTATCAATTGCGAGTATATTATTGTACGAAATATATTTTTAAGCCCTTTGCAAATAATAATAATAATAATAATTAAAAAACAGTTTTGAAAACAAAATAAATTTTATAATGCATGTTTAAGTATTATTAAAACAACATTTCTTATGGTTTTATAAACTGGATTTGTACTCACATATTGTGAGTCGATATCAAATACATTTTTGTGTTTTATTTATGCCATCACCGCTATATAATCAGAAACAAATTTTAAAAATGATACTAAGATATAAACCCACCATTAATACATTATTATACTGCAATGCTTTAAACTAGAAGTTTAAATTAAATTTTCATTGCATTTTTTTTTCTATTATTGCCAGCTTTATTAAAATAATTTGCATACATGCCGTCAAAGTTTTACGGGGTAAAATTAAAAATAAACAAAACACGGAAGGTGTTTCACATATTTCAAAGACGGTCGTTAAGTGCATCAAGATCGCAACGCAACAGTTTTTTATTCAGTACCACCCCCATATTCTGTGTAACACGTGACTATGTGTGGTCGGATACAATTTCGACAGATTGAGAAACGAAATCATTATAAATGAACTTCGTACACCATATCCCGCTACTTCGGAGAATGTGATCTTTTCTGGGTGCTTTTAGAAGGGGGGGGGGGAGGAAGCCCATGCTTGGAAAGGTGGGGGGGGGGGGGGGGGGGAGAGAATACGCAAGAAATGGAAAAAGCAGACCACCATTCAAGAGAATTAAAGAACGAATAAAAATGCGTCCTGACCCCGGCGATTATTCGCCTCTTTTCAACATAAAAAAAACAATAATAAAACAAATTATGAATTGTATAGCGTCACACAAATTTCTAATTAAAAAAAAAAAGGAAGATTGTTTTAACTTCCACACTCAAAATAGTTCAGGGGATCAACACGGTTTTTAAATTTAAAACTGCCCATAATAGCGATAATAATTGTATAAAAGCTTTAAAATTATTTAATTAGGTTGCGACAGATTATTTTATTTTTAAACTTAGGGTGGATAAAAAGACCTGATAGGGTGGCATTTATTTATTATTTAAGAGCAATTAATATATTTCCTGATAATAAACTAATATCAAAACTTTAAAGGAATGAATAATAAAGGGAAAACACATAGAAAATATTTTAAAATAAGCTAAGAACCTAACTAAGCCTTATATAATAAAAAAACAATCCATTTATTATGGCTAAAAAAGGGAAAAATCTTTAAAAATTATTCTTATAAAAGATTAAAAATTTAAGCATTTTCTTTTCAATATTTATTTACACAAAAAATAGTAATATGAGTAGGATAATCATACCTACACTTAAAAAGATATCTAACGAATCATGAACAGAAAAAAAAAATATTTGTATATATTTAAATCTGAGGACGATTCAATAGCATAATTTTAGTTTTTTAAAAAAGGCCTAAGGCTTATCTTAGAAAGAATTTATAATAATTAAATTGATGTCAAATTTGCAGATGTTACAAGCGATTGGCTATTTCTCATATTTTGAATATTGTGTTGTAATATTTTATGGATTAAGCATACATCTTGCTATTAAATTATGAGTCTGTTTATTTTATAAATAGACTACCACTAATGTACAACAATGCTCTAATTTACCATCGGCCAATTTACTTAGGGTTTATTGTATATGATTTTCAAAATCTAACATCCAAATAAAAAGCTTCATAAATATATTTCTATGTATTTATGATAAAACTGATTTTGTATAATTTCTTAAAAGAGTATAAATAGTAAAATTTAAGAAAAAATGCGAGCTTAGTTAATTCTTTGTATGGTCATGGACAGTAGGCTTCAAACCAAATTCATTAATCTTTGAAGGAAGTTATATAGATTTGCATAAGTTCTGAAATTTTTTTCAATAAAATAGAAACGTAGATGCTTTAATTTCTTATCTTACACAAAATGGTGTCTCTTGATTTGTTAATTTTATTCATATCGAAATTAATTAAAATTAAAAATAATTTAATAAGTTAATTAATTTATAAAATTAAAATTTATGTCATAAGTTAATTAATTAATCAAATTAACTGAATCTAATACGCTAGCTAATTAATCAAATTAAGTGTATCTAATATGCTAACTAATTAATAAAAGTAAATGTATTTAATATGTTAACTGATAAAATTAAATGTATCTATGTTAACTAATTAATCAGAATAAATGTATCTAATATGTTAACTAATGAATCAAATTAAATATATCTAATATGTTAACTAATGAATCAAATTAAATATATCTAATATGTTAACTAATTAATCAAATTAAATGTATCTAATATGTTAACTAATTAATCAAATTAAATGTATCTAATAAGTTAACTAATTAATCAAATTAAATGTATCTAATAAGTTAAATAATTAATCAAATTAAATGTATCTAATATCTTAATTAATCAAATTAAATGTATCTTATATGCTAACTAATAAATCAAATTAAATGTATCTAATATCTTAATTAATTAATCAAATTAAATGTATCTTATATGTTAACTTATAAAATTAAATGTATCTAACATCTTAACTTATAAAATTAAATGTATCTAATATCTTAACTAATTAATAAAATTAAATGAACATAATATGTTAACTAATAAAATTAAATGTATCTAATATGGTAACTAGTTAATCAAATTAAATGTATCTAATAAGTTTCTTTAGTCAATCTCAGTCCAAAGAATATTTTAATATACCATGAAGAGAAGAAGAAAAAAGAAATGTTTTTTTTTTAAAGAGTTAATAAAAATAATCGTGGAAGAATGACTAACAAATAATATTAGAGAAAAAAAAAGATTAGAAAATTAGATTAATAGCAATAGATTTCAGCTAAACCATATTCCCAACACTATACATTGTCTGCCAAAAAAAGTAACATACAGCTACGCACTGCTCTCTCTCCACGTGTAAAATAATGCATTATTTAAATGGTTGTGCTTCAAACACATTAGCCACGTAACACGTCTTTGTTCAGATTAGCGTCTGTGTGGACAAGAGAGGCAGGTGCGAAGAAGAGCCAGGGGTACACCGCAGTGGAAAATCTGGAGACAGAGCTGGTCACTCCTAAAACAAAAAAAAAAAGGTAAAGCATTTTTTTCCCCCTTTCTCTGTTGATTTTCATGCGGCTGATATTCTTAAAAAAAGAAACCGACAAGCCACGACTCTAAATTGAAACAGGTTGCTTAACCCACGCGCTTCCGCTGCGACACTAAGAAAGGGGTGTGTCCCATAGATTAAAGAGATAACACATTTTTGGGAAGAGACGGCTGAGAATCCAGATAATTTTTGTTGGTAGTTTACCATTAATATTTTATAGTTATTATTCCATCTCGTAACGTGAATTTTATTATATGAGTTTTCTAGTGTTCAGGAACCATACATTCCAACATTAATTACTCGGGCACTTCTTAACGCCATGTTACATAGAAGGCAAGTTATTGAAGAATGGATACTTCGTAATTTTTTTGATATCAATAGCACTTCTTACCGCCATGTTATATATAACGCAGTATTGAC
>JAOUZG010031086.1:749362-787017 GCA_026289955.1 Argiope argentata
AATTAGTACATCAGATGGCAGATCACGACCCAGCGTTTTAGAAAAAGTGTTGGATGTTATTGAAAATTGATCTTTAAAATTTTTAAAATTTAATATTACTAATGTATAGTTGCAGTAGTACTATTATTAATATCACAAGTATATTTTAAAATTTTCTTGCTTGTCTAAGAGTGGCACTGGATTAAAATATATTTTTCAGTAAAAGTCATTAGAGCATTGGATCTACAGATAGCAGTTAGGAGTAGAACGGATATTCAAGTTAAATCAAAACATAATTTAAGTAAATAAAAACTAACTGTATTTTATTCGAAGTATATTCATATTTTGTGCTCTATATGCTTTTTGATGTCTAAAAAACAGAGATTTCATTTAAGATTCTTTTACATATGTATAAAACGAAAGCTGTAAATTAAGAGCGTTTCATTCCTTTTGATTTTAATATCCTAATTTTTTTTTAAAAAAACCATTTTTTATATAAATAGAAAATTAGAATTTAAAAAAATTCGCATACAGAAAAAAACAGATGCATAAAATAAATAAGATGGCAAAATAAAATATACTTCGATCCGATTATCTACAAATTTACAGCTTTTTATTATATTTCCCGTTGAAGTAGAAAAATAAAAACGATTAAAAACTTCTTTAAGGACAAATTCTTCCGTACAAAACAACCGCTTGTATTTGCTTTCTTTCTAAATTAAATCTCACGACATGCGATTAAACGGCTGTTAGCGTAAAAATAACTATAAAAAATTAATAGATCTCTGTTTATAGTTTAGAAATATATTTATTGTGGGAAGGAGTTATGATACAATTCTCAATTCGTACAACGATAATTTGCATTTATCTGGTACTTTTCGTTTTTTATTCGTTAATCAGATACAATTTGTATTTATCTAATACTTCAAACACTTCTTTATAACATCGATTTATACATATTTATTTTAAGATGGATAAAAGCAGATAAGAGAATTAATAAAGTAAAAATATAGCAGTATAACCTATGTATTAATATGAAATAAAAACACTTTGTAGTAAAATCTGAAAATTATATTGCTTCGTTTAAAGCAAAGCAATTTGAACCCCCCCCCCTCATTCCTTTTACCACATAAGCTGTAAACTAATTCCTGGCAGCTAACTAGCTAATATTTTTATCATTGATGATTTTGCGATAACTCATGCGTACATCATTTATTGAAAAATTATGTACATATATTTAAAGAAGATGGAGGAAATTAAAAAAAATATATGGGAAGTATCAAAATTAAACAACAATTCTATAAAATATAATCATTTTAATTATTAAAATTTGTATTAAAAATTTGTAATTAACATATTTTTTAATTATTATCACTTATATATACATATATTCATAAAAGACGTAAAAAATAGAAGGAAAGGAGAAAATTTTCAGAATTTTTTTTGTTGTTACTACTGGCACAATTAAAAGTAATTAACAAAATATCTAATGATAATAATTTTAAAAATTTCTTTAATAGATTTAATGTATAGTTTTTTTAAAAATTAACATTGCTCACTTATAGTGAAGAATCTATGAAAAGAATACATCACGATTGTTTCTATGCCCTAAAATTCAAGTATATGACCCCACTAAGAAGTCAAAAAACACACGTATCAAGATGGCCAAGCATACCGAATGCCTGCTTCCAAGAAAGCGATTATTTTTATCAAATTCTGGAAACAGAATTATGGAACAAAGAGAATGGAATGATTAAAATTCATCACACGCAATTTTGTTACGAAACTATTATACATTCGAAACAGAATATTACGATTGTACTCGGAAGAAAAAATTAGATATCATTTGATAAAAAGTTTTACCCGGTATGTAAAAAAACTGAAATGGAAAAGATGAGTTTAGAAAGACGTAATGAAGAGCAAAGGTTGAATGCATTTTGTTAAATGACGCATGTAACGTGAATCGAATGATGCAGTAACTCTTCCTAACAGAACAATGCATCGCTTATGTAATTATTTGTCAAAAGTATTGTTTAAACTTTGATTTAATATAGAGAACATTAAATCAAAACGTTACATTTTACAATGGCGATTATTTTTACAATTATCAATTTTTAAATAAATTAATTAAAAAAAACACTTTTTTTGTAACTTTTTGAAAACAAATTTCATTAGATAAGCATGTAATTCATGTTCTTCGTGTTCAATAGAAAACAATATAGCAAAAAATATCCGGTTAAAAATTATGTCCTTTTATGATGAAATTAAATGAAATTTGAAAGTTTATCAAGAAAAAAGAAGAAAAAAAAATTAAACTTTGTTATAATATACTGAAATATCTGTTAAAATTATATATTTTATCTCCTCTCTCATATTTTACCTTTTATTTTTTTACAAATTATTAAATGTGTGCATGTGGCTTTAAATAAGTCTACATCTATCAATAATATAATAATAATATCTAAAATAATTCTAGTTATTCGAAAATCAAATTTAAACATAATTAGAGAATAGATACCGAAATATTGTTTTGGTATAATATTAAGAATATTAATAGAAATAAATATGAATCTTAATTGTTAAACAAAAACAAAACAATTCAATTAATCTTAAAATCTTAAATTCAATTAATCTATAAATACAGATACATAATTACACTTGCGTTTTTTCCACGCTAAGTTAGTAGTTCAGAATATTTATAAAATTATTTAGTATGTTTCGTTACCATTAAATAGTACAAAGTTTGCCATCAAACAATGATCATATATTACGCAGTTAATTTATATGGAATGTTCTAAAATTGGTTACAAAACCATGAAATACAAATACAAAATGTATTCGATTCCTATTTTTTAAATGCAAAAAGAAAATGCTTTTACAGCATATTAAAAGAATGAATACATTGAATTGCATTTTATAAATTAACTATTTAGTAATTAAAACCTCAAAATATAATTTTTTAATATAATTAAAAATTAATTAATCAAATAATAATATAAAATTCATTAATTTCTATCTGTTTTAAAGCGAAATATACATAAGAATATTTTGATAATATGTTGTACGTATTTCATGCGGGAGTTAAGTTGTAAACACTTCTAAATTCCTTCAATTAAAAACATTATTTTAAGTTCACAATTTTTTGCCATATATTTTTAGTAAATAAAGATAACGAAATGTTGGTTTTACAAGGTGATATATAGCGTATAGACTTGCTTAGGACGCCGAGAAAGTGAGATAAAAAGGATCAATTTTGATATCTTCAAAGCTTAAAGACTGAATAATTAATTATATCTATAAAAAATTAATTTCAGTAACTACTTTTTTAAATTCTATGTATAAACTACTTAACAGTAGCTTTAATTGATTGAAAAATCTTCTCTGCTGATACTTATAACTATACTATAGCAAGATACAACTATCGAGATCTATGGAAATAATTTTCTCAGTTAATATAGCATTTTATTATCTTATTATACAGTTTAGTAATCAAGAATTATTTGTAATTAATACTATATAGATATTAATTGTATAGCCTCATTTCCTATTCTAACCCCCCCCCCTCTAGCTACTTTAGAAAAAATGACGTAACAGATCAATGTTCGGGAGATTAATTTCTAAAATAAATTTTCTTCATTTGAAGTAAGAAGAAGAGGGGAAACGAAAAACTAAAGATTCATTCAGGCTACTATAAAATAACTCTAGCTTTATATCTCCAAATTTTTCTCCTACATAAAAAAAATATATAATTAAGAAACCTTTATTCTAATTTAAACAAATATCTCGTAATGTATGGATCAATTTTTGGGTAGAAATTTTTTTTTTGCAATATAATTATATATAAATTTATACTAATTGATTTATAATTACTTAAATAAACCATCACATTAATTCTTAACACTAAATAATATTAAAATAATTATATCAATTACAATTTATTCAAACATTAAAATTTCTTATTAGAAGGCGAAAAATAAGTAGGTATTAAAAAAAAAAAAATAAATCTTTTATAAAAATGTAATTATTCTTCTCATTTTGTTTATTATTACATAATTAATTACATACTTTTAATTACTTGCTAGATAGAGAATTATGCTCTGCATTATTACAGATATTTATTGTATTAGATATTTAAAAAATATTACTTTCTTATAGCAGTTTTTTTTACTATCTTCAATGCAAATATGTATTTGAAATGTGAAACTGGCAACATGTAAAATAAATTTTTATATTTTCTACTATATAAACTCTCTCTCATAAATCCTTTCCTTTATTTGGAATGAACTAACTCCTGACTACTTTTTCCTGTATTTGGAATGAAACAAGAAATAAGTGAACGATAAAATTCAATTCATAAGTTTAATAATTAAAGACGTTCAAATAAAAAGTTTTCAGTGTTTTCCAAAATTTACAAATGATAATAATAAAAAAAATTTCAGGGTCAGATGTTTAGGATTAAGATTTCCACATCTATTATAAATATATATTAATTAATCAAAGTATTAAAAAAATGAACAATCTTTCCATTCAGAAAGAACTGATAAGAAAAATACGATATTCTCAACTGGTAAATAAATATCGTTCAAATTATTCAATGATTAAATATATACTAGAAAAGAAAGTTCAAGCTCTTTCTAACACGCAATTAAGCAATTGAAAATTACACACTACATTAAGCAATTGAAAATTAGAAAATATCACATATGTAGATATTTTCTAATTTTCAATTGCTTAATGTAGATAAATTTTTAAATTATAAGGAAATAGTAAATTTCTAGACATGACAATTTGCTTCTATTTTGCATATAGATGCAAAAGGGGGGGGGGCTAAGATTTTGATTTGCATTTGATGTCTTAACTTATAAAAATAAAATCTTCAGCGTTAATATAAATAATTTCATAATGATCCACCTTTTAATCTATTAAAGAGTAAAGAAAAAGTATTATAAAAAGAAATGTACAAAAATTAATTGTTTGGGGGTATATTCAAATCTTCAAAATATCCCCCTCCCCCATCTATCAAAAAAAAAAAAACTAATGATAAATCCACTTATTTCCATACAAAAGATTGACAATAGATTTCAAAAATTATGCTTTTTCTCGGTCGTTATTTGAGGTAGGAAAGTTCATCAAATAAAAATAATATTAAACTTCGTCTAATAGAGATTATGGTTAAGTATTCACATCAGTAATCGGGCGATTTAAATAAGAGGTTAACACGGAAAAGTATCTTATTCATCGGAGGAAGTCGAGCGTGAAAGACCACACAGCACTCTCACTCCCCAGCAACCACAACACGGTGAATCCCCCCTTAATGGAGAGAGAGAGTGAAAAAAAGGAGGAAGCAAACGATACTCACGGACAAAGGCCAACGACGACCATCAAGAGGAGTGTGAATCGACGCGAACAGTTCCACGGAGAAATCCAACACAAAACACAAACATTCGCTCCGGTGCAAGACTGGCAAAAAACAGCGATCACACGCTCCGAACGCTCACAATCCGCCCGATGTAGCGGCGTGCTAATCTCCGACTGCCCTGCTTCGCCGCGAAGTAACAGGTTCAGGCTTAGGCCAAACCCTCCAGACGAGCCTATTCAGAGGAAAGGGGAGGAGCCTGCGCAGAAGCGGAGCGCAGTGGGACCCTCTTGTTCAGGATGGTTTTCTAACTTTTGTTTAGGACCATCTTTATTATTATTATTTTTTTTTTTTGCAGAGATCGTGCGCAAGTATTATTTTTTTTGTTCAATTGGAGAGTGCACCGCGCGTGGATGGGACAAGTCACAGTTGCCTGCCTGTGAGAGTTAAAATAGTTAGTATGTGTCCCCTGATTGACATGTCGGGATGAATGGGAACTAAGAGCAGTTCACAAAAATAGTTAGATGCTATTTTTCTAATCCGTTTATCCAACATGGCCATTTTGCAAGTGGCTTAACGATTTTTGTTTTATTCCCAAGCAGTGCATTTTTTTGAACAAGGTAAAGTATATATGCAGGTGTACTGTAGCTAAAATTACATTGTCCAAAACGATCCAGAGTATCAAATAGGACATAAAATTACTTCTCATTTTTAGGTTTTTTTAACTACTTGACATATTTAACTTTCTAATCAGATAACTCATCCTATTTTGGTAATTTATTGTTAATTTGATTTTTTTTAAATAATATATGGAGCATTTGGGATACCAAATGGTTTCATATTGATTTTTTCGTATTTAAATACTTAATTCTGTGGCTTAGTTGCAGACTTGAAAATAAAAATTCAGTCATTCGATGAGCGTGTCAGACACGTCATTGTATGCGAAGTGGTTAAATTTTAACAAGGTAAAGTATATATGCTGGTATACTGTGCCAAAATTGCATTGTCCAAAACAACCAAGGGTACCAAATGGGGCATAAAATTACTTCTCATTTTTAGGTTTTTTTTAACCACCTGACATACGAATTTATTTAACTTTCTAATCAGATAACTCATCCCATTTTGGTAATTTATGGTTAATTTGATTTTAAAAAAATAATATATAAGGCATTTGTAATATCAAATCGTTTCATATTGATTTTTTTGTATTTAAATACTTAATTCTGTGGCTTAGTTGTGGCTTGAAAATAAAAATTCAGTAATTCGATGCGCTTGTCAGACACGTCTTTGTATGCGAAGTGGTTATAATTACTTTTAGACTTTTTAAGATTTTATTTAGATTTCCAATTAAAAATTAAACGAAATAGCGCTAATGTTTCTATGCTCGAACTTTGTAATGATGCATTCTTTTTCTTGCACCTTATTAGAGCTATAAACAAGAATAAATTTCAGCAACATATCATACAGAAACGGAAGAATCAAGTCTAAAACATTATTATAATACAAAGTTTTGATACAGCATTTTAAAATCATATATTTCATATAATTTATATTCGTAAGAGATAGTAGAGTTAAAATTTTGTATATGAAGTTTTGTAGAATAGTTTTTACTAAAAAATGATATTGTTCATTAAAAAATATTGTTTTACTGCTACATATTGCTCTATAAAGCATAAAGAATTGTAATTATATCTTTAATATTTTATTCACATTTTAGCTATTTCATTTAATTACATCCAATCACTCTGTTACTAAACCATAGCTCACAATTTAGCTACTGAATTTTGAAGATATTGCACCTTACAGTTTTCATTGATACTGACTCTTAACAACCGAAGGATTAACACCTGGGTGAGGAATTAACACCCAGTAAGAATTTCCCAGTTCTTGTTTATTGAAAATCTTATCTAAAAGGCATATCATTTTATTATTAAAAAAACACAATAATTATTATTTCTATTTATTACGTGCTACAGAATTCACATGTTTGCTCGATCTTTTTAATATTAAAATACTGAAGGAGATTAAAATATAACAATGCTTTCTAAAAAAATTAAGTGTTAATTAATATTTATTCATCGATGGAATATTCACTTCACTGCTCCACAAAATATTGGCTTTCCTGGGTATTAAAATATTAATTCTAAATATTAAAATACTTAAAAAAATATCTGTTTTTAATAAAAATGAAAAATTTAAATTTAATCAAAACAGAAATGCACGTGAAAATAAATCATTTTTCCATGGTTTCAAGCTTTTGAAATGCTAAATATTTTGAAACTAATTGTCTGAACAAGGTCCAATGAATAACAAGTTTCAGAGAAAAAACGCTTCAAAATAACTGAATCATTGTGCATTCTGGACGAAAGAGCAATATGATACTTTGAAAAACTGAACGAAATAATAAGAAACCTAATTCCCCAAAAAACATTAAGAATATTAAAAATAACATATAAAAAGAATTTTTAAACTTGTGTAAAAAAATAAATAAAAAGGAGTTCTTAATTTCTTATAAGTAAAAATATAAAAATGAAAGAAAAGAGCCTATTACAACTGCAAAATTAAATTGCATTAAAAGCCTATTTAAATTGAAAAGCAAATATCTGTTAGTACTTTATAAAAAAAGTACTAACAGATAATAAAAAACAGATACATAAAAAGATAACAGATATATAAAAGGTAAAAGTTTGAAGCAGGTAAAAAAGGAACAAAAATTTCTGAACAACATTTATTTAATGTATTGTATGAAACTGAGCTGAGAAATACATGATCAAACTGCGGTGAAATAAAAACTTCTTTAGAGTTGGATATATATTTAATGCTTTAAATGAATTTTGTTTACTATACCTATAATATTAGAGACAGGCAATAAGGTTTAAATATTTAATAATTATAAAAATTAAAACAATAAGAATAATATTTTCGAAACTTTTTGATGTATATAAAAAAGAAATCGTTTGGTATTTAAATTCACATGCATAAAAAGTAATTTCAGACGATATAAAAATTTCTTTTACGTGATAATTACAGATATAAAAAAGAAAAAAGACAATTTCTTTTATTTAGTCAACTTTTAGAAAAATTCACAGAAAAAAATCTTTTGTTTTAAAGAAATTCAAGTGCATAATTTGATCGAAAGTGAGCATAAAATACTCTGGATTTATATTATCGATACACATATATTTATATCCACAAAGACTAGCCGTCTTCAATATCTAATCTACCCGCGTAAAAAATTGGCTATTTATAAAATCTCTTACATGCACCTTGATTTTCCTTTATCTCAATAAAAATAAATTTTTTAAATATAATATTCTTAAATGCATAAAGCATTTTAAAGGCAAGAAGGCTGTTTGGTTGATCGTAATCATGCATGCTGTAGATTATAAGTCACAATTAATATAAGTGCTTTCATAGAAAAGTGTAATATTGCAAATCCAATTAATAAATTTACGTACAAGATGAACTGAAATAGACTCATAAATATTATAAGCATGTAGAATACTTCCATATCAGATTTATTGAATAGTTCATGATTTGCTCTGAGGAGTTTTGATTCAATGCAAAAAACCAAAAATCGAAAGAACGATATTCACATTTTTGCATCCAACTTTACCATAGATTTATTGAATAGTTCATGATTTGCTCTGAGGAGTTTTGATTCAATGCAAAAAACCAAAAATCGAAAGAACGATATTCACATTTTTGCATCCAACTTTACCATAGATGAGAACTTTACCATAGATTCATTGAATAGTTCATGATTCACTCAGAGGAGTCTTGATTCAATGAAAAAAAAAATCGAAAGAACGATATTCACATTTTTAAATCCAACTTTACCATAGATCAGAACTGCGGTGACAAATAAAAAAATATATTTTTAAAAAAATGGACAAATTCCAAATATATATATATATATATATATATATATATATATATATATATAATCCTCAAAATTTGAAAAATGTATATTTTTATTTCTCTCAACAGGAGAGCTTCTAAAGAGTTCTGGATGAATTTGTAGGAATATTTAGAAAATGAAAATAAATTTTAAAAAATATTGAAGATAATAATGCTTTTGTATGAAGGGTAGCTATCGACAAAATCTTTTAATCCTAGCTATCCAAATTGATTAATCATAGCTATCCAAATTGATAGTTATGATCAATTGCATGATGAAAATAATACCAGATAAAAGCTCTTATTGAAAAATATGGAGGGTGGGGGAATGAGTGTGAAATAATAATGTTATGAATTATTTCCTTTTTATCGTATTACAAATATTTGAAAACAATTAATTAATATCATATCATTACAAAAATTTAAAAGGAAAATACCCTGCTGTTTACGGAATGTTTTTAGTCTGAATTCAGGAAAATTAACTTTTATCTCTTTAGATAGTGTAGTATTCCATTAACATTATAAATTTATGAGGCTTTTATTTCCAATAAAAAACATCCTCGTAACATGATTGTTTATTTCGTTCATTACCATTGCCTTTCTGTTTACTGTTTTCTGCAATTTAATAAATTGAGTGGGAATGCGCGTGGGGAGGGGTTAAGGCATTGATTTTTCCTCCTTTTAATTGCTACTGATTAATTATAAGAACGGGGAATAGCATTTAAAAGAAATATATATTCGTGCTCCAATACCAGCTCGTAGTAGGAAATGCTAAGATCGGAAAACAAGATAAGCTAGTTAATAAACAAAACAAAAAAACGTCCCCAAAAGTGAATGAGTTTTATTTAAGACAGTATAAAAAGTGATGTCGTATACATGCAGAAAGCACAAAGTATCACACCAAGCATTCAAACAATATAGTAAAACTGAAAATTCTAAGCTTAATTGAGAAAAAAGACTGAAAACCTTTCGCACATAATGTAATTTGTATCTAATATCCATCAATATTTGAAAAAATAAAATTAGTACTGATAGAGCTTAAAAGGTTTTACTATGATAAAATTTAAGGCAAAGTTGTCATCGAAACTTTTAGAAAGATACCTTTTTCTTGGAATATTTCAAATTGGGGAAAATAATTAGATAGAGATTTCAAAAGGCACGTCCTCAATATGTTTGAGCATTGTTTTGGTTAGATAATTATGAATCCTCTGAATAACAACTTGATTAAAATTATTATTGCTTTAAAGGATATTAATAAAAAAAATCGGCATCCTTGCATATCTCTTGTAATCGCATGAATCAATTTAGAGGAACAAATAATTTGAATCAAAATGGTGGTTTTTAAAATAGAATGCAAAAATTGACCATAACTATCGAAACATCTATTCAATTCAAATGGAGTTCTAGCAATGAAATCTAAGTCAACAAATGTATATAAAAAAAGATTTTAACATTGTGAGCCTTTTCTTGTAAATAAATATGAAATATAAATAATAATCAACAAGATATTGACAGAAATCCAAAAATGAAGTTTGTGAAAGGAAATTTTGATCATGACGGAAATTGAGTATGTAAAACGTATTTCAAGTTGCTTATGTTTTAAAATTTTTTGATGCATAATTACATTTTTTAAAAAAATTTACAACGTTAATATATTTTATTCTTTCATTTCAAATAAAAACCATACTAAATTCATTCATTCCCTTCAGAAATCTGTTCACTAAAATTAAGTCATCTGTTTGATTCACAGCTCAAATTTCTTTCAGTTGTTATGCTACCTGTTATATTTGTCAAATATAAATTACTAACAATTTTAAGAATTGGTAACTGTGAATTATATAAATTCATTTACTCAATAATTTTTTTAAAAAAAACTATTTTTTAAAGTAGGCAATAAACTGATAATGAAATTTAAAGATATTGACTACATTAAACTTTTTTTAAAGCTAAATAATAGCTATTTTAAGAGGAAAAAAACACAATGAGATATGACAAGACACTTTCGCGTCACACCTACAGAAGGACTTCTAATTCACGATAGAATTACTCCCTTAATCTACACATTCATTTACTCTTTGTAATTTACGTATAGTCCATTTATAATAATAATTTTTAAAAAAACGAATATTTAATGCAAGTCTAGATTACTTTTGTCTTTTAATGTAAATACAACTTCATCTCAATTTCAAATTTAATTATCAAACATTCGGAATTTAGTGCACAAATTAGATGCATCATTGTAGGAGGAAGAATTAATGTGAACCAGAATCGCATACAGGGTGGGCTTTTGATGCATTTGGAACAAAAATTAATGAACTGTAGTCTAAGCCCCTCATTTATATCTTAATTTTAAACTACTTCTACTATTTTATCAGATACTAGGCAAAATATATTTGCGCAACACACAGTTTTTTTTACCTTCCTAACTAATGTTTTAAATCTTAAATCAACTACAATTATGTAAAATCTTAAATGTTAATTAATACAATTAAATGTAGAAAGATTAATAATTATATAAATTAATCTAATTAATAAGATTAGATAAAGATAAAGATTAGATAAGATTAGATTAGAAAGATTAGATAAGATAAAGATTAGTAAATCTTAAATCAATACAATTTTGTAGTTAAGAAAATGGAAATATTATGAATAAGAAATAATTTTTTAACCGAAAGTTGGTTAATTCAAAAACTTTTTAGCAAATAAGTTTAAAATGATTTATTTGAGTTTACCTAAAGTGGCGCCAAGTTTATCTTCTCAATGAAAACTAGTTAGAATATTTTCACATTCCTCTTACCTCGATTCGCCAGTTTTATTTTGAATGAACTAATAATCTTTTCTGTAGTTTTAATTCGGATTAATCAGAAAAAATATACATTAACTTTTGGAGTTATTATGTTAACAAACTGATAAAATAATCAACAAAATATCTTATTGACTTAGCGTAATTAGTTTATCTTTAAAAAGTGAAAATATTGACAAGGATAAATAAATAACTTCAGTAGTTATTTGACCTTAGTTATCAGTAAAACCAAACAAAAGTTATCTATAAAATGTTAAGTTATGTATAGCCACATATAGCGTTCTACAAATAAATATTGTTACAACAACTTATCAGCCCGATTCGTTACCACTGATATCTTGAACTATGTAATCTAATCTATTAATGATCTTGATCTTATTTGGTTTTGGCATCTTACCCTGCTTGTCTCCAAAGAAAAGTAACTCGGAAGAGACACACACACAAGCACACAAAAAATACTCATTCATTTTTTTAAACAAATATCTAGAAACATTAGCTATTGTTAGTATGAATTAATTAATTAATATTGAATGAAAATGTGTTTTAGCTGTGAGAATCTCAATCTGAAAGACAATTTAAAAGAGGAACTTAAATATCCCTGAATTCCTGATGTTGCCAAACGCAAAATTAATGAAACATAAATAAATAAATGCAGTTCTTAAAATATTAAAAATATTTGAATTTCTCTGATGATCTATTACTTTTGTAATTTTGTTGTTTATGTTCTGTAGAATTGTTTAAAATATAACAGAGTAATCATATATTTAAAAATTAATTTTTGTTTAAAATAATAATGAATACTATTTTTTCCGCTTGTTTTTCATTTTTTATACCAGCTGCTTTATGTTAGGATAAATAATTTCTTATTATATGAAACTAAGTTTACTGAATTTTACAAAAAAATCCTTGGAGAATAATTTTTTTTAATGTATTTTCTTTCCTTCAAATTTAAAAAAAAAAGATTTAACTTAACAAATAGGTAGAAACAACTTAATTGCAATTTAGTGGGAGATTATAGCCTAAATTTTTCAGTCACAATTTTGGATTGTAAAAAATAACAACGATTGAATTTTATTAAATTAAAAAAGAATTCTCAAGAATAATTTTAAAAAATATATTTTATTTTATTTTTACTAAAAAATAATTTCAAAAATAAATAGAAATTTAATTAAAGTTAGTGTGAGATTCTTGCCAAAATTCTTCGGTCACAATTTTGGTTTGTAAAAAATGTAAAAAACATGATCGCCGATGTCAATTTTCGATATCCCCACAAATAAAAAAATGTTCTTAATTACAAAACCGAAATCACATATAGTACATCTGACCGATCAATATAAATTGATTTAAGGCTGGAATCAATTTTCAAACTTATGCTTCAAATATTTCACAGAAATTTATCTTAAGACAAAAATAAACAGTATTCACGAGATCGAGTTTTAAAAAAAATTCTCAGATCAATTTAAATACTGCAGCTCTAAAAAAAAAAACATTATTTATAATGTAGATTTAAAAAAATCAATGGTGTGATAATTTACAAAATAGTTTCAGAAAATGCTTTTTTTAAAAATCTTGAAAAGCTTTATTTTTTTAAATTTAATTTTATTAACTTTATTCATATTTATATTGCTTTGAAATGGTAAATATAAAACTTTTATCATGTCATGCCTAAGAGTATTTAATTTTATTAAAATTTTTGATATAAAATGCATATTTAATTTTAAATTCATTTTGCTTCCTGTTGAAATCATTCTTTCATCTGTGATCATTTACCAAATACTGAAAGTTCATATATTTATTGTTTCAAATGAAAATTTACGATTTTTAAAATTTCATTACGAAGGAAAAAAAAGAGCTTTTGCGATACTATATATATTACTCAATTAACTTTTCTAATGATAAAAGCTGATGTTTCCGAGTTTAGTAATATTCTGTATTAAATATCAATAAAATTTCTAGTTTAACTTAATAATATCCCCGAAAAATACTTTCTTATTGTAAAGACTTAATTTGGAGAGCTGATAAAAATATTACTACTTTCATGATATAAAATATAGGGTATATAGCTCTGAAGATCGTTAATCAAATAATGAGAGGAAAAAATAATCCGATCATATAAATGATCTGTATCAAAACATGAAAAAAATTGAGGTTCATTATTTTATCAAATTTCAACCATTCAAAAACAGAATTTTGAAGAATGGATATTTTTCATATAATGATATTTGTCTAACCTTTCATTTAAATTACGATTAACTTAAATTTTACAAAAACTTTCACAGCAGAATCAAATTTAATTTAAATAATTGACTTTGAAAAACATTTATACATTCAAATAAAAAGCACTAGACTTATAAACACTTTTTTTTTTGAAATCAGTGACTTAAGATAGAAGAATAGATGTTACTATCTAAAGATATATTTCATATTGGTGAATTGTCTCTCTAGTGTCCAGTATTTTACCTTTGTTACTAACTAGAAGATTTTTAAACAGCAAAGACCTTTCCTTAACACACAACAAAGGCAGAAAAACAGGATTTATCATGGCTTAAGACAAATCATCTATGAAAATGTCAATATTTTCAGATAATAAATTGGAATAAAATTTGACAAATTTCCAAAAGTGGAATCCATTTTTAAATTAATTATAAATCCGTTCCTATAAATTTAAGATCCTGTGCGTGATTTGTCAAAATGAATTTGAACTTGAAAAGGTCTTAAAAATCCAAATGAATAACTCATTTTTTTAAATCTGCATATAGTTACAAAACATTTTTCTATAAATGAGTTCTTAGCTGAGTTAAAGTTGATTAAAACCGATATATCACATCTCAAAACTGTACTGTTTTATAAAAAATCTGAAAACAATATTTGTATTTACTAGCAATGCTGTATACTCATAATGCGATTGCAGAGTGCCTTCCGAAATATTTTTCCCCGAAAAAATATTTAAGGAGTTATTAAGTTTTTCAATGGAAAAAAGTTATCAATGAAATTTTATCATTCCTCAAGTGAAGCTACCGTTAAGTCATTGATTATATGATTATTTAGAGTTTGAAAGAATAAAATTCTGTCAAATTCATGAATCGATGACTTTAGTAGGCAGCCATATTTTACTTTTTTTTACTTTGAATAACGTCTTATTGTTACCATATTGTTAAAGAGAATTGATACGGCATGGATTCCGTCAATAGATACTGAAGATGCTAAATAGTAATTTGCACTTAGACATTGTTTAAAAAGTATTTAAAGAAGATTCCTCCCTTTAATCTGAAATATTTTAAAATAATAATATTTATGTACAACTTTATTCCATTAAAAATGTTACTCTTATTTACAGCAAAGATAACAAGAGCATAAAAAAATGTGTTTAAAATCGTTGTCATGCTCTCAATATAAATGCAGTACTTATATGATGTTGTAAAATACATTTCTAAATATTTATTAAAAATTTAATAAATTTAGTTAAAAATTGTTTTAAAAATACCTTTCTTTTATCATTTATAAACTAATATTTTTAATTATAAGATGGTGTAAAAATTATTTTGTGGTAATCAAACGCTCCGATATAAGTTACTGAGAAAAAAATGTCAGCAATTCAAATAATTATTAACAAAAATGTAGTTAAAACTTTAAAAATATTTACTGAGCATATTCTTCTGTAGAAATAAGTGCTCACTGGATTTGATCTCTCAATAAGATTTCCTCTATAGATATGCATGAAAAAATTTTTGAATCATGCATATCGATTTATCACAATTTCCTATGAATATTATCATTTTAATATGTTTATAAATGTAATATATAGGACAAAAATTTAAAAAATGATAATTAAAAAAACGTGAAGTATCATTTATGTAGAATGAAAAAAAAAAGGCTCTGTATAAAAAAATCTTTGCTTTTTAAATAAAGACTACAACACAACATAATCTGTGATTTTACTGCATTGGTAACTTCAACTTTATCTTTATCTTTGGTAACAGCTTTATCAGCAGGTGCTTATCTCTTTATAAATCTAAAGACCAATTAAACGATTTCTTCGTCTCATATCTAAGTATTCTTCTTCATAAGATTTTCTGTATGTTTGTTTGTTTATTTATTTCACATTCATCCGCATCCTTTTATTTTGGTGCCTTTGCTATGATAGTAGAAACTCAATTATCTAAACTGACTGGAATCGTAATCACCACAGATAAGCCAAAACTCGATTAATAGAGATGTAAATATGCCAATTTTTGACAAGATTTTTCATAATTATGATAAATAATAAAAAAAGTCCACAGATTTTAATATTGCCACGTATTAATATCCTAACAAGCTTTTTTTAAAATTAATTATAAAAGGATTCCCGAATATTACTGATTTCCTTTACTTTCTTTACATTTTCTCACTCAACAATATGAAATTTTCTGACATCCCTCCCCTTTCCACTTTTTTGAGTGTCCAAGGAGTTTTTACTCTTGGATTATAATAATTGTCGGAAGCGCTTTAGAATCGAAGTTTGTTTGCGCATATTTGTGTGCGTGTTCGTACGTATTTTTAAGTTTTCTCTCCAAATAACCTATTGAATTATAGAAGGCCAGCTATCGACAACTACATATCTCAAATCTTGACAGAAATAAATTCGATCCATAAAGCTAACATCCTTTTCTGAAAAATGCAACGAAGTTATTTTTTTTAAATGAAATTCAATGCTCTGTTACTTATTTGGTTCCTAGAGATCTCATTTGATAAAGACCATTGTTATTTTTTACTGTTTATCGGAAGTTTACCTTTTATTATAATTTCTGAAAAATATACAAATATAAAATACAAAAACTTCCTCTCAGTGTTTAGCTTCTGCATTAGAAGATTGCTCCGAGATCTATATGAAGCAATAGATTGTCAGAATCGCAAAATTTTGAATACCTTTTCAAATGATTAGAGACAAATTGAAATGTTTGAAATCGTAAATACATCCATCATTAAAAAGATAGAACGTTTATGTAAATTTCGCCCAAAATGTTTAGAAATATTTTTTAAAGCCTTTTTTAAATGGCAGTTCGTTAAAAAAGTTAGACAATTTATTTTTCAAAAAAAAAAAAATGCATAGTTTTAGATTTAAAAAAAAATACAAACCACTTTATTTTTAAGCTTCAAAAATTCATATTAAATTAAATTAAAAATGCATCGCAAAAGAATGTAAAATTTAAATAAATTCTTGATTCATTTAATGTGAAAGATAATTAAAAACTCAAATGAAGAAAAAAAAATTTTCTATATTCCTTCACAATTGAAAAAAAGTAAAGGAATTAGAAAACTGAATCACTGAATTTTAAGAAATCATTAAAACAAGGGTTGTCTTATTTCCAGAGCGGCGCAGCAAGAGTTTTTGTTTAATTTTTACATATTGCATTGCAATAGAGGGGGGGGGATCACTACAGAAAATCAAATATTTGTTTTCTATCAGAAAGAGCAAACAATCTCAAATAACACTGTTGGCCTTTTACGCCATTTTCCGCGTTCCCAATCGAGAAAAGCCCACACAGATCTCTTATCCTTTTCGAAGAATTTAAAAATCTAAATATTTTCCTTGTTTACTTAATTGATATGCAGAGCAAGGGGAACTCTCTGCTAATGGGTGCCATTACGTGCAAGTAAACAGATCTACCCCATCCAATTGGATTCTTTTAAAAAAAGAAGAAAACGAAAAAGAATCCTAAAGAATTCGCGAAAAAAAGAATCCCAACTTTTAACCCGTTCAAGGAACCTCGTCACCACGCGGGGAGACATTTCAATTTCAAATATATTCATGAACATACCGAGTCTTATGGAGGAAGTTAACTGTCTCACGGGGGTCCTTATCTATTACGCCCTCCTCAGTTACAAAAGGAGGAGGAAAAATTCAAAGGAATCGTTCACCCCGCGCTACCCAGGTGTCCCTTTTGGAAACAGAGATTTATAAAACACAGTAGATTAATGCCACAAAATATGGATTTTTCCACAGACAGAAACGATGTCTCCAGTCGCTTTCTGAATGGGTCTCGACGGATTCTTGCTCTTTTGGTGTAGATTTCTAGTTCTTGGAGATGCGTCTCTGCGGGCTATGTGTGGGCTTCCACTGTTACAAAAGAGGTAAATGATAAACACGATACCTTGAGGCCTTTCTTGTCTGAAAAAAAAGGGTGGATGTGTGCGTCTTTCTTGTTAACTCGTCTTGTTTATTTGTTATACTTTTCGTGAGAGATTGCGAATTCATACAGTTCGCAGTTGGATGTTTTTAGTCTGAAGAAATCCCAATCAAAGAGGACTATTTATTATTTTCTTTTAAAAAATATTGTGTTTTTCCCCTTCTTCTTTTAACTAACAAAGTCTTAAGCTATGCATTTAAATATATATGTATAATTTTTTTATTATTATACAATATAAATATTTATATTAAACTTTATATCAATTAATATTTGAACTCTATAAAAAAAACTATTGCCTCCCTCCCTCCAGAAAACCAAGATATCAAACATACATACGAAATAATCATGTATGGTATTATCTTAACCCTTTACCGGATACAGGCCCATATATGGTATTGTAGTTTTGATTCAATTTTATTTTCCAGATTAATTATTATAAAATAATTCATATTAATTTAATACACCTAATAAAAATTAAAAAAAAAAAAAACCAAAAAAAAAAAAAAAAATGTCTATGATTTTATGACATGTGGAAATAATCTCACTTTTGTGCAAGTGGGTGAAAAAGCAGAATGGAAGTATGAGTGATTCATTTTCATAAAAACGATAACAGATTAAAACGTAAGTATTTTTGACAAAAAAAATTATTTTTATGGAGTCTATATACTCATTTTTCTCGACGGATAATAATTTCTCCGCTTTTCAGCTGTAATGTTTTTTGTCTCAGTGTATTCGAATCCATATAGGGTTCCATAACTGCCCCCCCCAAATATAAAACTTTTCCATTATTTCTCTCTTAATCTTTTAATATGTATTATTGATAGTTAAATAAGGCTAGTTCCACTGTGAAACAATTTTTTTCAAAGCTTTATTAATTCACGCAGTAAAGGGTTAATAAAAATAATAACCGCGCATCAACAAGTAAAAGTTAATTGTTTCAGTGAAATTAATTAAAAAGTAAAGAAAGCAGGGAAATCCATTGGAGATGACAAAATCCATTAACAAAGAGATATGCATAAATGATAATATAAGTCACAGTATATTAATAATTTTTCATTTATACTTACAATTTCTCAAAATTTTCCGAATACCGGCCTAAAGAAATATATATATATATTTTTAAATCTGGTAAGTGTAAAAAATTTTAATTTATTATTTTCCTTTTATAATATATTTGTAACTTGGTATACGTGATTTCATTGCAATGAAAGCTACAGAGAAGCAAATGTTTATTCTGGATAAGAATATCTAAAGAATATTTGTACTTATTAAAAATATACCGATTTTTATTTATAGAACCATGGCCAAGATTGCGATAAAATGATTTATTTGATTAATTTCCATATATTTTTATATTTCCATATTCAAGGTGAAATTAAGCATTCAAAAAATCCCTATTACTTGAAAATTACATAACAAAGCGATATTTTGAAATTTAATCTAACAAAAGAACTACCACCATCACATATTTTAAGTCTATACAACTTGAAAGATATGACAGATTTAATTTGAGTATAGGAAACATCTGATCATTCTTCTACTTCAGAAAAGCAGCAAAAGGGATGATGTTGTTGGGATTCACCACAGAGCCGCAGCATGGGCCCTAACCTCACGGCAAAGAAGGCTGGCAGAAACAAAGGATGTTCCGGCGTTGCCGACAGGCGGACCTATTGTTTCCTCTGGCTCGGCGATAACATGTGCCACAGCTTACGGCCATCCGACATACTCTCTTTTTGAATCCGAAGTATCTTCAGAACAGGATCATGCTTGTGCAATGAAAATTTAACTATCGTTTTTACACAGATTTATTCCGACTAACAGAAATGATTTATGCCTCAAAATAAAATATAATTTTTGACAAGCATGGTGAAAGTTTGTGCGAAATGCTCAAACGAATGGCACAAAACTGGGTTTAACCAGTTAAATGCGTTTGGAGAGCAAACACGTCAGTTTAAATCTTCATTATGGCATAGTCGATATGTAATTTTTCTATGCAATAAAAATGAAACCTTATTCCTTTTATCACGATTTTTTTTAAAAAACTTAATACACAATCATTTGTTTTGCTTTCGACGTGTATATGCACCATTGCTTCATTTTAAAAAGAGGGCTTGGATAATTTTAAAAGTAAAATCCGCTATTAATTGGTTAAGGACTACAAAATGTGACATTAGTTAACTTTTTCAGTAACAAATATCCATTAAGAAAGTGTTTCACGATTTTAATTAAATATTCATTGAAATATTTATACTTTTCTTCAATAACGACTAAGTCTGTTATTACCCTAACATCATATTTAAGCTTCTTTAAAATTCAAAACATAATCTATGCAGTGATAACTCTTTATTCACTATATCTGATGTCAATAAATTGCTGGAAATAATGTTAAGGGTGTTTTTTTTTGTCACTTCCGCTATTGGATTTATATAAAGCATATTGCGGCAATTTTAAATACATTTTTAACTCATGTGACCGCACTTTATAATTAAGATCAAATAACGACAAAAAAAAAGATGAAAGCCTAAACTATTATTTATCAAGTTTCAAGGTGCCGAATTAGAGCCTTGAAATCTTTTTTAAAATCTTAATCACAAATATATTTTAAATTAGGAAATCGAATGAATGGTTCCTTGCCCCAAACAAAATTTCATTATTACAATTAAAAAATAATGATGAAAACCTCAAAGAATTATTTAAAAGTAAAACATAACTAAACATAATTTTATACTTCAAAAAACAAAACATTAAGGTGTTAGAATTACTATACAGAAATGGTTCATTTCTTAGAGTGATTGCATATCTGACTTTAAACTTACAAGCTTATGGTCAGTTTGAAAATTCACTCTGTAAACAATGGAGCATAATAATATTAAATGCTGACATGGATGAACATTGCTTAAATTTTAAGCAGATCTAAAATATTCCTTGAGCTTTCTTTCGCATAAATTTTTCATCTGCGTGTCCTTTTCACCTTCATCATTTCTTTTCTCTTTTTCCAGTACATATTTCATTATTTTATGGCAAAGAAGAAAGTGAAAGGAATACATTTGCCTACATCCATTCAAGACCGAATTTTTATCTTTTTCTATCCTATTATATATACAGAGTTATTCAAAACAATTGTACCGATAACAAATGGTTGTTACTTCCTTTAAAAATGATATAAAATAAAAGAAATTGAATAAAATTCAGAAGAAAGCTTTAAATTTTATCTGCTTAGTAATAATTAAACCAAAGTACGTGTGCAACATCCACATGATAGATCAATTCATTACTTTATGAAGCATTCATTATATTACCACCAGTTCGTTTATATTTGCATGCAAAGTTTCAGAATGGACTTAAAGGAAATTAAGATCCAAGAAGTATGTTTAGAAGATTTAGATAACCACATGTAGAATAGGGCTTATCGAATAGTCATTAATGACTGAGATTATATCTCAATGACTAATATGAAAGGGACAGCTGTATGAACATTGCCTGTGCGTTCAAGATAGCATACATAAAGCATTTACTATCTAAAGAAAACATTACACTTTCTTTAATATACAAGTCGAATTTTATTTAATTGGAATTACTCTTAAGATACGGTCATTTGCATTCAATACAATAATTTTTATATCATACACTCAAATTTTGAATTTATGTCTGTAATTTCAAAAGTCTTGCTTCTTTAATATTGCTGATTGATTGGATGTTTGTAATGTAAAATTTTTTTGTAATTACATAAATTTATCCTGGTGCGACTATTGAAATGGCACTCAAAACAATATTTTTATTTTCTTCCCCTTTTTTGTGGTCTAAACATTAATACTACGTTACTAGGACATTGAAAATCCTAGTCTTGAAGTTATTAAATTGCTATAATAGAGCCTAAAGTTTACATTTCGCATGCTAAAGATTTTTTTTTTATATATTAAAGTAAGATGACTTGGCCTAACAAACAAGCAACTTAAGAAAATAGCAATCACTTCTTTAAATATACACTCATCATATAAGATTATTCTTTCAAACTTTATTATCATGTCAGAACATGATGTTGTTTTGGGGATGAGGATTTTTGGCGTCAATAAAAATCCCTAGGCGAAAAATACACATTTTATTATCTGCACGTGAATCTAAAAAAAAAAAAACAGCTTTTAATAACGTTTTGCCATTGCATTTACAAAAGCTCTGATTTAAAGAAAAGTAAGTTCATGACTACAGCAAATAAAACTAGAAAAATGTCATTTTAATCACGCGATTATGTGAAATGAAATAAATAGGAAATGCGATACTTTTTCAAACAATAAACGCGAGACAAAGTTTTATTTGGATCGTTTGCAATACTAAAGCGACCCATTCGATGGAACGATTAAAATGAATAAAAATACAATATAACATGCACGAGCACGTGATGATTGACCGTTCAAGAAATGATGTTCTGACAGGATACATTGAAATATGCATAGCAGATTTCATTTTGATCTTTATATAAATTTCAATTCACAGAGTAAATGTGAACCAAATGCAAAATTAAGATGTTAATTTTAAGAAATTTTCGATTGTTTAAGAAATTTGAAACTTTAAAAAAATGAGATTCCTAAAAGGTCTAATAATTTTGATACATGATATCTCTTTAAAAAATTTCATTTTTAATTTAAAAAAACAAAATATATCTTATTGATTTCAAATATATATACTTCAAATATCCATTTCTTATTTCCAAAATATTCGAACTTTATGTAAAGAAGAACCTTTTGTATTATTTCTGGAAGCAAAACAATTAGATTTAATATCTGAACTGGCAATTGTGCTTATCACTCAGTCAATCGTGCGTTAGTATAATAAAGTGGTTGTGCTCTTCAACTAGTAATTCTTCTTTTGTCAGGTGCAATAATAATTAACTCTTTTCAGTATATTTAAATAAATAATGTAAGATACAGAGAGTGGATTTTATTCCGCTTTGTCTCATGACTAGGTTTTATTGAAAGACTTTATCTTAGGTTGGTTCTTTGGAGACATAACTCCTTTGTCTTTCTGTCGTTGTGCTACTGATAAAATATAAGGTATGGGAAATAAATCGAGTATTTCAATACAATATATCAGATTCCAGCCATTCGATACTTGAGGGGGAAACCCCTACCCAACCCATTATAAGTTGGGCACCTTCAAAGTTGACTAGACAGGAAATATTTCAACCAATGGTCCGTCCCTAAGGCCATAACACCAGACAGGGTCTTGCTTGAAATGCGAACAATGCGATTGCATTTATAATAAATAAGGAAGCGTCTACGTAAGGTGCCAGTACTCTTTTATTCTGTACAATAACTAACAAACGCCATCTGATATTGATATCAGTCCAAACATGACTTCCTTTTAGTGATCCAGTATAAGGAAGCATTTACAGCAGCAGTACCCGAGGATAAATGCAATCAACTTTATTGCGTTCTTTTTTCGGTGTTCTTTTGTAGCCAACTTTTGAGAGAGGAGCCGAAAGTAACTGTTTCGGAGAACGATGCACGATGCCCTCCTAAGGCAAAGTCGGCAAAAAAGTGCTGTAATCTAAATGGACAATAGTTCTTCCATAATAGGTGAAATCGTGAGGAGTTCGTGCAAACATTACAATACTACGTGCTAAATTGCGCAAATACGAGTGAAGCACTTATCGGGTGTGTTTGGCCACCTACGAAGGGATACTTTCCTCTTTCCTTTTTTTTTATTTCTAATTTATTATTGTTTGGCGATAACATAACGATAATTTTGAATGCTTTGAGGATCTTTTGGATATGAAAAATTTCGATTTTGACGCGTGAAATTAGTTAAGTTTCGTTATTTAATAGAATAAATGAGCTACAAAAAGGATAAACAATGTGTGCATTAGATCAAGTGAGTTTCACATGAAGACCAGCGATTTGAATTGATTTGATTACGTTTTTCTGGTACAAGAGCCATGATGTTGAGTATGCTGGGCCAAACAGTAAGTAAAATGATATCATTGTCTAATAATCATCGAAGGGAATGTAAGAAGGAATTTTAAAATGTAACTTCTCACATTCTCTTCTTATATAACTCTTTTAAAGACAAGAGAACATATTATTTTATCAGCATTTTAAAAGAAATTCCTTTATTTGTTTAAACTATTCATATTTGTAAAAAATTAATCATATATCATTGACACAAAATTAACCGAAAATTGTCTATTACTTGCGATTATTGGAGGAAAACATTTTAATCAAAATTCATATAAGGTGTAATTTTATACATTATGTTTAATAATAATAAATACATAATGGCTATGATATTTTTATAAAATTATATTATATTTATAACCTTATTTTATGTTATTCAACTTATATTTTTAGTATAAAATTAAAACAACAAAATAGCAAGTATTGAATTCTACTGTTCGTTATTCGTAATTGTATACACTGGCTGCATGCATTTAATAAAATAATTGTTTAAAAATACTTTCTTATTTATAATTTTCTCGATCATATTAAAAACCTATATTTCGCTCATTTTGCGGATTATTGTTTATTGTAAATCCACTGAATTTCACGGATGATCACAGATTACTCTGTTCCAGAAAACAATTTTTTTTAAAAAAAATCAGCAATAATTGGAAAGATTTTAAAAATATCATACCTCTAGATACTTGTATAGTTATAATTTATAACAGAAAAAATAGACAGCTCTGTGCAAACTGTGTAATAAATATAAACATATAATAAATATAAACTTTTGATATAAATATATTTTTAATAAATACTGTAATAAAATTTTCTTTTGTCTTTCTGAGATTTCCAATTAGTCAAATGACACGTTTAAAAAAATTATTTTATCTTCTGAAATATGTATTAACTAAAACGAATAAACGCAGTTATTTTTCTGTTAAATAAAATAATATTATTTACAGTTAAGTGGACGATACATCAATTTTGTCAAATATATTTGTTTTTTCGATTTTGTCAACGTATCAAGTAGATTAAAAATTCCCCACTTTTATTGTTCTATTCATAATATCTAAGATCTCACCTTCACGGGGAATACTAACAGCTAATAGTATCATAAAAACGGGTTTTAGAAAATGTAATACTTTATAGTAGAATGCTTTGATACAATAAATGAAGGCATATGAAGTACACAAATAAGATGTACAAACAGTGAGGTATTTTTTTTTCATCGTGTCAGAACATGATGTTCTTCTTAAGATGAGGTTTTTTGACGTCAACAAAAATCCGTAGGCGAAAAATAAAAAATTTATTATCTGCCCGAGCATCTCAAAAAATCAGTTCTTAATAACACGTTCCCATTGCATTTACAAAAGTTCTGATTAAAAAAAATAAGTTAATAACTACAGCCAATGAAACCTAGAAAAATGTCATTTTGAGAGAGTCATTATAAGAAATGAAATAAATAGGAAATGGGATATATTTTTTAAAACCATAAATGCGAGACAGAGTTTTTTTTTTTTTTTGGATCGTTTGCGATACTAAAGTGACTCATTCAATGAAACCATTAAAATGAATAAAAGTATAATTTAACTCGCACGAACACGTGATGCTCGGCCGTTCAAGAAATAATTTTCTAACATGATACTCTGAAATATGCATAGCAGATTACATTTTAATCTTTATTTCATTTTACAAAATTTGTATACAAAACTTTATTTTGTATTCTTTTTATCATTTGTGTGAAATCATGTAGATTGTATGCCCATGCAATCTCTCTTCAATATCAGACTCATACCAATTCGATTTGTTTTATATTTCTAAATTTCAGGAGCGTCTTGGGAAAGGGTCTAATATCACTTTCTTTTTGATACAAATAATAAAATTTGAAATAAAATTTTGCAATATTTATTATACATAGCATAACTTCCTGTATGATTAGGTACATTCTAATATGTTTTGGATTATAAATGTAATTAATGCAAATAAAATGCTTTTTTAACAATGGACTTCTAATAATCCACGACTTATTTTTATTCGACAGTGTCTGGATTATGTGTTTTGAATTACTTGTTGTAATACAATATGTACTAGATTATTCAAAGTGCATAGTATTATTTTGGACACGAAATCATATACTGTTAGCCCTTCTATGAATAATTCTATATTGTTATTAAACAGTTCCATATAATATAATGTAAGAATTGCTTTAGTTTTCCCAATTACATGATTTTTACATAGCAGGATTCAAAAAAATTTGTACATCCTTACAAACACCCCCTTTTTTTAATCCCATCTCGTTAATTTGACTGTACTAGATGTATTAGTCTCGCTCACTACGTAGAAATTAGTCCCTGCATAGACTAATTTCTAAGTCTCGCTGAACACTATTTCTATGCAGCACGAAATGAATTAATCTTGTTATAAGAGGGGTGAATGAAGATTTTTTTTATCAGTTTTTCTTTCTTTTGCCCAAAGTGAGTTGGAACATTCATATTACAATATCTTTAATAAAGTTTGGTTTCCTCAAAAATTCTGAAAATTCTTATATATTTACATATTTTTTTTAACAAAAAATCGAATCAACATTTTTGTGAAAGGCTATTTTCATGGAAGACGTCCCACGTCAGACGATTCGGAATGTCAAGTTAATTCATCACTTGTTTCTTACAAATTGTAAATCAACAAAGAGCGAATTACCATTTGAAAAAGCATTTTTCAAATATCTATCCTCCATTATTTATTATTAATGTCAATACGTACAAAGCGCATAGTTCGCAAAGAAATCTTTGTCTGCAATAATGCTAGGGAAAATATATTTTCCAGATTGTATGAAACTGAAGGAAATTCATTTTCAGTAACCATTCACATCACCGTCAAATACATGACAAGGACTTTACTGGAGCATTGTCGACGGCGAAATGACAAAATGATTCATAAAACAATCTTTGGGTTTGTTTTCGAGTTTCTTTGGAATTGAATTGATCCACCACGGGTTTCGGATATCAAGCACAAAGAAAATGGAGGAGAAAAGCGATTCAAGCACTCAAATGGTGAGCAAAACTCATGAATTCAAAAGGCATGCTGAACGCCAGATTTTGTTGGAAATATGAGTTTAATTGTACGCAGCTGCTGTTTTATTGAAGGTCGAATATCAAAACAAGTGCCTTTGTGAGTAAAATTTCTAAGTACATAAGAAGTTTTTTTTTCTTTTTCAGTTTAATTGATTTGTCAGTTTTATTTTAAAAAGAAGCCCTTGACTCTTTTGCATGATATTCAATACAATAAAAATCTTGAACAAACAAATTAGACAGATTATAAAGACACAAATTCCTTTTCTTTAAATTCTGATTCTAGCTAAATGTGGTTATGCATTTGAATACTCTATGTATAAATTGAAATTGTGTTGACTAAAAATATTTATATCAGTATTTAATTTTTGAATTTCTGAAATAAAAAAAAGATTAAAATGAAATCTGCTATGCATATTTCAATGTGTCATGTCAGAACATCATTTCTCGAACGGCCAAGCACCACGTGCTCGTGCTAGTTAAATTATATTTTTATTCATTTTAATCGTTTCATTGAATGAGTCACTTTAGTATTGCAAACGATCAAAAACACTTTGTCTCGCATTGATTGTTTATTTCATTTCATATAATCGCGTGCTCAAAGTGACATTTTTCTAGGCTTTATTTGCTGTAGTCATTAACTTATATTTTTTCAATCACAGCTTTTGTAAATGCGATGACAAGGCGTTATTAAAAGCTGAATTTTTTGGATGCTCGTGCATATTATAATTTTTTTTTCGCCTACGGATTTTTGTTCAGGCCAAAAACCCCATCCCAAAAAGAGCATCATGTTCTGGCATTATAATAACAGAAGAAATAATAAGAATTTTCCAATAAGTGAAACTTTTTTTTTCACATAAATATTTGATTATATTAAAAATATCTAATAACTAATTTGTTTAGACAATTGGATAAGACATTTTTGAATTTCAATTCCAAAACAGACAGACAAGAATTTATTTTTTGTTTCTTACTTTTATAATCACAAAAGCATTCTTCAAAAACATTGTATATCTGATTGCAAAAATCTGTATAAATAAGAGCAAAGCTTTATTAAAATAAAATCGAATTATTATAACAGTTTACATTAATGCAAAGAAAACGAAAAGATGATTAAAAAAATGTAAAACTTTTATGATTATTGGCTATAATTAATTCAATTTAGATACTTATTTTACATTTTAAGATGAACTATTTGCAAATAAAAAATACATTTTATAAAGTTTATTGTATTAAATTTTAGTTATTCATTATTTTTTTTCACTTTTGAATACTTTTTTAAAGTTAATACATAGTGACAAAAGACAAAATAATTTTGAAGGAAATATTGCTATAAGAATTATGATTCAAATTTCCTTTTTTTCAATGAAAAAACGCATTGAAAAATAAAAATGGAAATTATTAATTAAAGCTTTTGGTAATCTAAAGCCCGTATCTAATTTAATAAAATACTTAAACAAAATAAATCCGCGCTATAATCAAACTTTTCTTTCAGCTAAAAGCGATTATAACATATATAAATATACCCTTATTTTTCTTGAAAGATATTCTCATAAAAAAGAAGGTTGTATAAGAAATAAAAAGGACTGAAATTGTTTAGAAACATCTGATACGGAGGCTGACACACAAAATGATAAAAGGAATTTTTTTCACCGACATGAGTGACACATTGAGTTCGCTATCATTTTACTTGATAATAATCACGAAAAAAAAAAAACTTTTGTTTTTAACTGTAATATAAAACGAGATACCATTGCTGAAAGATTACATTCTATGCAAGAATTTGAAAAAAAAACTAAAATAAAATAAATGGCACTAAAAAAATGAACTGTTGAAAAAAAGTTCGGAGCGTAATAGGAAGAAAAAGAAAAAAGAAAATTTAAGCAATAAATGATAACCTTAGTATAAAAATTAAGACAATTTACTAGTTTTTTGAATTGTATTTTTGTTTTGAGGGGAGAGGATTGGTTTTAAAAGCAATTTATTCTGGTAATAAAAATAAATAATATTTTATAATACAAAACTTAAAGTAAAATATCGGGTTAGGCATTCACAAAACTGCAACATTTTCTCCGAAAGCAACGCACTCATATTTTGCATATAAAATATTTAATTTATAAAAATGTTCAATTCTATAAAGAAATCTAGAATCTTATTTTCATTACAGTTTAATAATTCAAAAGTCAGAATATTTATTGAAGGAAAATTTTTTATTCAGATTTGAATATTAAAATAATAAATGCTCCTTTAACTTTTAAAAAATTCCGTCTAATTTATCATCACTGATTTAGAAGTAGAACAATGTTTATGCAGATTTTTGTAATCCTGAATAAATTAATTTAAGATTCATCTGTAAGAACAATAAAGAATACTAAATTGTGTAGGTAGACTTGATACAGGCTGCTTTCAAATTCATACAAAGCATGGTTTAAAGTTTTATACCTCTGAAAAATTTCATCGAATTTTATATTTAAAACTAGTGAAACAGGATTCTACAAAATTCCTTATAAAGGAAATTTTTTGAAAATTTATGAGAAATTTTTAAGTATATATATGGAAGTCGGAAATTAAAATTTAAAAATGAAATTTTTAAGGAAATTTAATATAAGATGCATGCTTTTCAAATTAATTCATTTTACAGGTGTAACATATATTTAAACATAAAATTTTCTAGATGAAATTATTAATCATATTTATTTAAATAAGTTCATTGAAATAAGCGTGTGGACTTTTAACTTTCGAGAAATGTGCTCTATATACAAATTATATTAATATAAATTATCAAATAAATACATACATTATAAATTTGAATAGAAACAACCAGAAAAAAAAAGAAATGAAATTTTACATAATATCTGGCAGCATAGAAATTATAGTCAGGATTTTTTACATTAAGTTCGAAATATATATATATTTTTGAAATATGTGTGAAATAATATAGCCGGTTTTAAAATCAAGTAACTAATAAATATAATAACATGTTCAAACTTTATTGTAAAAGAATGATTGCTCTAATCAAAATCAGTCATAATATTTTGAAAATGTGGCTTATAAAGAATACGAAATCAATATTTTAAAATTAAAAAACAAAAAAACAATTGAAATGTGTTTTATATTTTATATAACTTATTTCTAAACGAGTAAGAAAAATAATAACCGTAAGAAGAAAAAAAATCGTAAAAGAGACAAAAACGTCAAAAATAGAAGTATAATCCACCCAAGTTTCGTACCTCTTTAAACTAATTTTAATATCAGCTCAAATGACTACTTATTGTTTAAAGCAGGAAAATCAATTTTAAAAAAATCAAGGAACTTATTATCAGAGCTAATCAAAAAGTATGTAATGATCAAAAGTGATTATAATTTTTTTCTAAATAATATAAGTAACAATTGTTTTTTATGATTTATTTCAGTCCATTTCATAGCAGATATTGTGTGGATATACAGAACTATTAAATGCATATTGAACAATATGCATTCGATAGCCGCTTTCCTGTTCTGAATGCTATTATATAAATTACATATTTTTAGTGTCATTTCTATTTACGCTGGATTAACGGAAAGAAACAATTGGATATAAAACGATCAATCAATTAATACACCTCTTTTTCTCAAATATAAAAGAACATTTAACCCTGTTCAGAATCCTTCAATTAATATTACATATTTCAGGAAGTTTAAGAAATACAATACTTATATTAAACATTGTTAGTTATATTTTAGTCTAGCTACCTTAAGGTATAACTATGTTTATATTTTTTTATGCTTTTGGTTTAAATAGATTCTTTTTCTTTTTCTCTTTATATGTGTGTTGCCGCTTTAAAGATGCAACTTTATCTTTCTATCATTTCTCAGCTGCTTTTCTATAATCTAGTGAAAAACCATTTCCAGTAATTAATTATTTATTTTAAAATAGTCCTGCATTTATAAATTTAGTCGAAATACTGCATCCACGGTATATTACTTTAAAGAAGTATAATAGTTGTAATTAACCAGTACTAGTTTCAGTTAATCGTAAAAGGGAACGTCATTCGTTGCTATAAGGACAATTGATGTTTTAAATAATGAAGTAAAAGGAAAAAGGAAATTATTCCATAGTTCCTAGAGTAAGTTTAATGAAAATGAATAAAGAATTTCTTCATCTTCTCATGCTAATATGAATCAAAAATAAGATTTACCCTAGCAATTATGAGAATATATTTTGGTAGGAAATTATTATTATAAAATAGGGGAAAAAAGAGTAGTCAAAAATTTGATTTCTCTTAAAAAGAAAAAACGTATTATTTCGCAGATTATTTGCTTGATTTTGTCCCTATTATGTAATACAAGAATAAATTAATTAATTTAAAATTTAAGGATATTACAAATTCTTAATTTTGAAATTGAGATAGAGAATTCGTTTAAATCATAAAATCATAGCTTTTTATAAAATAAAGATTAAATTTTGACTACATATAAAATAAGACTACATATAAAATAATAACAACTTATCGCAAGGTTTTAAATTTTAAATTATTAATTTTCTAAAGAAACATTTTAATATCAACATATCTTGTTTATCGTAATATTTTTTCTACTGAATATGCAATAAAATATCTTATTATCAATTTACAATCAGAAAAATTTATTAGAAACAATAGTATAAATAAATAAATTATTTTACTTAGAAGCAGCAGTGAAAATAAATAAATAAACAGCTTTTTTTAATGAGCAACTGAAAAAATGAAATTTGATATTACATAAGCTTTAAGTATTCTGGAAAATAACAAAATTCGTAGAACAGTATTTATTAATCATCATCTAACCTAGAATATGATATTTCGTTCCAAAATGAAATTTCATCTTTAAATGTTTAATTTATTGAGATTAGTTGAAAAAAGGAAATTAATATTTGATGATGAAAAGAAAGGAATGTGACATAACATTTTTTTAAATGAAACATAAATTTAATTCTCTTTAAGTTTCTCAGAAACAAATGTAGATGTTTGTGAAATCAAAGATATAATGATTTATTATAAACTTCTCATGCAAATAAAAGTTATCGTGAAATTGAAAATGAATTATATTTCATTGTGTTGTCAATAAGAATTTTTTACTACAATAATTTTACTTAAAAAATATTTGCTGTATGTTTATGAAACCTTAATGAGATTATGAAAAAGTAAAGAGAAGAAAACTTATTTAGATGTTGTTAAATAATGCTTAGGAGGAAAGAGTATTTTCCAAACAGCAAAGAAAAAAAATTATGATTGTTACTCTTAAGATGTTAATGTATTTATTTTAAACTTCCCATACAAATAAATTAAAAGATATCGTGAAATTTAAAACGAATTATATTTCATTGTATTGTCAATAATAATTTTTCCCATTACAAAATCATTTTTACCAAGTTTTCATGAAACCTTAATGAGATTATGAAAAGGTAAAGAAAAGAAAGCAACTCCTTTAGATATTGTGAAATAATGATAGGGAAGAAAAAGCCTTTTCGAAACAACAAAGAAATAAAACATTATGATTGACTCGATTAAAATTTTAAGGTATTTTGTTCTCTTTTGTAATAACGCTCAATGAAATGACAAAATTTTAAATATTGTATGTCATTTTAAATAGAGTGCAAATGATATATCTGTCATACACCATATGTTTATCATAGGCTGTAAGACATATATTGTTATACAATAAATAGTACAGTACCCTGAGAAAATAGATGTTAGAAATCCTTAAATTGTTATCAAGTATATAAAGTCTATTTTGAAATATATTCCAATAATGTCAAAATTATAATTTGTTTCCGTGAGAATTTTTTTCTCAACCTTAGCCCCAATAGCAATTTCTAGACTATCTATCAACAAATCAACTTTATTTTTTTTAATGGATGAAACTTAACTTATTTATATTGTGTTCACTTAGCAGTCACTAGATATAACAATAACTAATAATTTTAACATGCTCTAACTAATGAAAAAAATGGCGACTGAAAATGTGGAAGTACAGCATTAAAGTTTTTATATAATTTTTGGTTTTATATGATGATCGCTGTAGACGATCCATCGACAAATAAACTTTGCTTTTACATCTTTCAACGGATGAAACTTAAATTATTTACATTTTGTTCACTTAACAGTAACTAGATATGTCAGTAACTAATAATGTTACTCTAACTAAAGGAAAAAATGGAGATTGAAAATGTGCAAGTACAACAATATGAGATGAATCCACTTTTTAAATGATTTAAAAAAAATCTTTTCATGTTTTTCAGTTGATTATATCAAAGAAACTTAAATAAGATAAATTTAAGGAACGGTTAAAAAATCTGTAAAAATCTTTGATAATAATGTAGATAAATCTGAAAAAAAACAACAACTACAACAAAACTTAATGTTCTAAGAGAATACAATTAGAGTCACGGTTCCTTTTCAAATACCGAATGCTGTTTAACTGCTGCGACTTCCTTTTCTTCTAACTATTAAAAACTACAAGTGGTAAAGAGAAATGCGCGCATGCAAATTTTGTCCGTCCTCTTTGTCTTAAAAAAAAAAAGAGCATTAACTATGCGCGAGTTTCCATAAATAATCAGATGGCTCGTTAGAAACTTGGAGCCCTTCCATTTCATACCTAATCTTTGTCTCCTCACCTCTCCCGAAAAAGTTGTAGCCGCCATACTTTGTTGCTCGACGGCGATTACTTTATTTCTTGGCATTGTCGATCGAAAGCGAACAGAACAAGCAAGAAAGTTACATTTCCCCGGAATCGTTAGCAATCAGACACCGCTCCTAACAAATTTCTCCGGCGAGCGCCTTCGGGATAGAGTTCCCCGTAAACAATAGACGATTACCCCAACCCATGTCTGGGACTCCTCATGCTATTAGACAGGTTTCCAGATAGCAACTGATGGAACAGCTGTTTCGAGCCCGTGTCAGCGCATACCGACCCGACTGAAGCACCCCACGTGGTCTCAGACAATACCCAGAAATTGCTTACCGCTTTCTTTTCGATCGCCCACGCCCTACCGCTAACTATAGCCCAAGAACAAAGTTGCTATTCTTGGGATCTCCATCGACAGAACAATAGAGGGCTACAAAAAGGTGATTATGCCCCGCCGGGATATTAACATAGGGGGTGCTTCCATCCAACCGATTCTTGAACCACAGCCAACGACCCGAGCACGCATGCGTCGTGGATGCTGTCCAATCCCTGTCTCCAGGAGCACCGGGAGGAGGAGGATGCGGCTCTCCAATCCTGGAATAGAGTGAGGAAGGGGTTAGCTGAAGATTCTGTCGGAATTTCTCTTTTACTTTCTCAGAGGGAGAGACAAATTGAAAGGATGCTCTTGCCAAGTGCTTGTCTCGCGCTGGTTCTTGCTAAAGGTGACTATTATTATTTTTAGATTGGCAACAAGGTCCTTTGATAATGGGGAGGAGGAGAATGCTCGTTTTATGATATGTATTTTTTTTCCATGAGGGTTCTATGGGTTAAGTAGCTTTTATAGAAATAAATGGTTTAGAGTGGAAGGTTAGAATATGGAATGCAACTGACTATCATTCACAAGCTGAACGTTTTTGCCTTGAGGAAGAATTTTCTCACACAAAAGGGCTTATGTGAATTGCAATTTATAATTCAATTTTTAATGCAATGAGTAATATCATTTATAATTTCGAATTATTTTATAGCGGAGTATTTTCATTTTTTTTCACATTTGAATTTTGAATAATGAAATTATTATTGCAATTCAAAGGACGGGAAATAATTTATTCAAGTTTCTGAACAACTTGAAAATCTCAGTCATCTGTAGAAAATTAGTCACTTTCAAATATCTTACAATAATAGAGGAGTTCTTAAATTTTCAATTTACATAATGTTAGAGAGTATTGTTCAACATATGATATGTTTAGTTGCCTATTTAGATGAACTCTAAGACTAGGAACTGAAGATATTATTTCTACTTAGTAAAATAACATACAGCTGTCACTTATGAAGCTACAAGATTAGCTAACAGTGCTATTAACTTGAATTTTATTGTTAAAGCAATTTACTTCTTTAAGTTAAGTTAAATTATTAAAGTTATTATTAAAATGATAATAAAGATGTTGAGATTTTTATCGAAAAATATTTAATACAAGATTATTAATATGTTCCTAGAAACTCACAAGAAAACAATAAGGGAATTATAGGCCTACACTGATATTATTTAATTATGACATCGTGAATAATAAAACTTGATAAATTGGATTATTTGACAAAAAATCCAATTAATTGATTATTGGATTATTTGTAGAGAAATAAATCTACATTAGAAAATCTCCTTCTGAAGAAAAAAAATGTATAAGTTATACAAAAGTCTATATTTAATTACTCGAAAATTAAATAAAATTTATAAATAAAATAAATTTGTATGTTGTAGTAATTTAAAAACTTTAAGATGTTATCTTCTAAAATGAAACTTTTCAAAGCAGGCAGAAGAAGAAAAATTCGATTAATTTTAAAAACAAGCTTTTCATAATGCCCGAGAAAATAAGGAAAGCAGAGAAAACAACCTTCAATTGTTTCTCATTGTACCGCTTCGATATAATTAATAGTTATAATAAGTCTGGACAGCTTAATTATAATATGTAAAACATATCTTAAAATATTAAATAAAAATATAAAGTGAATTTATCAAAAGAATAATGCCTTTATAAGACTTGAATCATAGAAAGAAAACTCATAACTTTTTACGTCACTCAGCGTTTATTATTCATTTTCATTGCAACTACAATGCCTTACTAAACATGATCAGCAATTCATTTTAGTTTTGGAATAATTCCAGTTTAGGGATTATGAATGACTTTTAGATGTATTATAAAGTGTTTTGAAGTATATAAAAGTAGAAAGAAGCCAATAATACATTCATTATACTGAGTGAAAACTATGATTATACCATCTTTTCATCGTTCATTTAATATTATCCCTTTATTTCTTTTGGGATGCCACAAAAATAAAACTATCTTCTTCCTTTTAATTGATTTTATGTGTTCTTTTTTAAAAAATGAATTTAATTCCGATTTTTTAACCCTTTATTGAAAGACATATTCCTATATAAATCAAGTATAATATATATTCTTTGAGCAATGTATAATTTAAAAAAATGTTGTTTTAAGTTGTAAATTTTGCAAATAATAGAAACAAGTGAATTCAATTGATTCTAAAAAGGCTTAAAAGTAATTTAAAAAATGAAACTGGACACAGCAATTACTTTTCTTCCATGATCTCTCGACCTAATTCTACTTGACGATAATCAAAAAAGTTCAACGGATTTGTAAATAATCTGGTATTAGAATTATAAATTAACAGACACGATTATATGTAAAACGTACAAAAAACGCTCATGGAGTGATTATCATTAAATACTGATTACAAATTTTATTAATTATCTGCAACAAGAGTGTCAAGAAGTAAACAAAAAAAAATTAGTAGGACGGAGACGCATCCTTTTTTTCTGACGGTCATCCAACTAGTTTTCCAGTGTAAGAATTTCAATTAAGTTTTGGTTGAATAAAACTGCAATTTACTTTGCAATTGTAAGATCTGTAAATGGATGTACATAAATAAAGAAACTCGAGCTCTTTTGAAACCGGCTAACAAGATGAAATATGATTGAAACAAAAATTCAAGGCTTTAATTTCAGGAAAGATATTTGTGAAATAATTTGCAATAAAATTTGTTTTTTTTTAGGTAGGGACATCTTCAGATAAATTTAAATCTTGACACGAGAAATAATTATTTCGCTATACAACTGTAATGCAGGTACTTTTCCCGCAGAATATTATGTTAGAAATTACTAAATATTTAATAAAAGTTTGCCAGTCTCCCGATATATAGCATTCATATCTAATAATGCAAATGAAATGTAAAATGCAAATAATTTCATATCACTGAAGTACAATAGTATTCAATTAAAAAATACTTTCTGTGAGCTTAACATTTTAAGATTATGCGATAATTATTAAAATTATACAATTTATTCGCTTGGTTTATTAATTCAAAGTATTTAAGCGAAGCAATTCGAATTTGGATTATAAAAGCATATTTTAAATATAAAAAAATGAAAGAAAAAATGTTTTTCTTCATAGTGGTTTAAGAAGATATATCATTTTTCATATTTTAAGAGTAAAATATAGAAGAAAATGGGTACTATTTACATATCATAACTATTTAAAAGAAGCTGAAGAATAGAAAATAATATTCTAGAATCAATTTATTATGTATAGAAAATGAAATGTTAAAAAAAAATAATGAAAAGAAAGATATATGGGAACAAACAACAAGCAAGCAAGCAAGCAAGCACGCACGCACGCACGCGCGCGCGCACACACACACACACACACACACACACACACACACACACACACACACACACACACACTCACACACACACACACACACACACACACACACACACACACACAC
>JAOUZG010031086.1:790362-900446 GCA_026289955.1 Argiope argentata
TATAATATAACGAAAGTTTTTGAGAATTTAAAATTGGAAATCTGAAATAAATAGTATATAAAATGGAAAATCTATTTTTTATTTAATAGTGCAAACTTAGAACTAAATAGTGTTTGGTATATGCAAATCCCAATTAATAAGTCGATCAGAAATTCAAAAGATAAAGTAATATCTTAAAATAAAAAAAGAAATTGGGACAAATAATAATTCAGAAAATTCAAACTTGTTATCTTGAATCATCAATTACCTATGAATTATTGTTTTAAAATTTAAATTTGAATTCGAATGTGTACTCATTAATTCAAAGTTTTGTTTTTATACTAAGAATCATCGCAAATTAATATAAAATCAGGAACTTTTTAAAAAGATAAATATTTCCTTATTGTTAATCACCAATTTCATCTCCGGTTTAAATTCTCAATCGTTTTTTTTAATTTTTAAAAGCAATATATATATATATATATATATATATTCTGAAGATTTCAATTAAGACTGTTATAACTGATTAACACCCAATTCTGATTATGATTTATTGATTTTTTTTATAATTCAAAAGTATGCAAAATTTGATTAGGTATTCCAGCAATTGTCAAAACCAGTAAAATGTAAAATGTCATTTTTTAAGAAACTATTACTGTTAATGTGGTTGAGTTAAATGAATATTAAAAATTTATATTGAAACGCAAAAATTGAGAATAGTCAAAAGAATCTCGAATATTTTTCAGGCATTCCAAAAATTAATTCTTAAATCTCTCATCATTACAAAAATCAGTCAAAGGTGCTTCCCTTGCTTTTTACACAAAGGACAAAGGCGACCCTTAATGTTGTTATCTGCATAGATAAAGTGATTTACCCAAGACTGACGGTTAATTGTTCCTCTTCAGACACTGCTATTCAGCTAAAAAAAATTAGTTTATATTTGTTTTGGACTCGAAGAAAACCAATTCGGCAGCTGCAGCTTCGCTCACAAAGATCTGCCGCTTTCATTTCGCCATTCCGCCATTTGATGTCACAGCTCAGGTGTTCTCCGTTGTTCTCCAGACAAAGGTTCTTTTAAATAGACAACATCAGTGCTCGTACCCAAACCTTGGCACCTCGATTAGAGAAAAATAATTCTATTTTTATACATTTGAATAAAGAAATTCTTCTTATAAGAGAATGGCTGCGCTCAAAAGGCAAATTTCTGTCACATTCGTTAATAAAGAACATATTCTATGCCAGTAAGCTACTTACAACCCAATTTCGGCAAATATACTTATACTTATTGGATGTGGATTGGCATGGACCAGGGGGAAATCATAAACTTTCCTAGATATGGGAATTTTTTTTTTCAGTTAAGAATTTTAAAAAAGTTTGATAGAGATAAAAGATGACCTAAGTTTTACTATAAAACTATGTATATTACAAATGATATAAGTAAAGGTCTTAATTTTTTAAAGATAGTTAGGAGATTTTAATAATTTAAGAAATGTTTGCTAAAAAGAGTTTATACATGATAAACTATGGCAGAAATCTCTAAAAAAATTAAAACATTGTCGAAGTCATTATCTTATTTTATTTATCTTGTATTCGATGCACATGGTTGAATATATTAAATTTTTATGCAACATGAAACTCGTTAAAAATATAGGAAAACTGAAATTGATTTTAGTTCGAGGTCTCAATCTCCCCTTTTGAACATAGTTTGCTTTTAAGTAATTTATTTTTAATCTTTAGGGCATTATTTATTTTTATTTTTTATTTTCTGAAAGATTGTACATAAATAATAATAGAAATCTCTTTTTTAAAGTTTCAAATAAATATTTATGTTAACTAGAAATATGTGTAGTGTAATACATTACTTTGAAATGAAGTACATCTTTGTTGAGAACATCATTATAAAAGAGATAATAATGTTTCATTTAATTTTATAAACGTAAAAATGAAATGAAAGTCCAAGTAACTTCTATAAAAATTATAGGCTCTTATGTCTTGTATCCAGAGATGAGTAATATCTTTAGAACTTAAATTATATGAATACATAATTAAGATAATAATTATATTATATGTAATATTATATGCAGCATAAAATAAAATTAGCAAATAAATAAGTTTATATTTATATATATAAATAGTTTTATGTTAATGAAAATTAATATAAAAAAATTAAAATTTCGGTTTTAAATTAACAATATATAAGAAATATTTATGCATTAATTGCCTATCTTCTTTTTATTATTATTATTTTTTAAGGTTATATGAATGTGAATCAAAAATTAAATAAAGTCTATTTTAATCAAAAAAAATCTTAGTTAAAATAATTGTATGTCGAATGAACCGCTTCATAAACGCATAGCTTTCCCAATACTTTTAATGCCAAGCTCTAATAGTTATTGAATTTTTAAGATTTTGTCGATAAATGAATAAATTCTAACAAGTTTGTGGGAAATAAATATCTTAAATCTGAGATGTATTAATAAGTTTTGATTTTATAATTACTATAATTAGAAAATAGGAAGAATATTAACGACTTAACTGGTTTATTTTCTTTAGTGGCTAATAAGATGACATCTTCTATTGTAGGAATATTTTCTTATTTTGTTTCAAATGGAAATCCATTGAATACATGACTTATCTACGTATTCCAAGTAATTTTTATATTGAATTATAATCATTATGAGTGGTTTATTTTTAGCTTACAGCTATCAAAATTCAATAAATCGATGCTCGTACGGTATACGGGCAAACCTGTTAATGGGTTAACGACATATTGCTTTGTTTATAAATACAGCTCTTCGATACTTTTAGATTATAATAGCTACTCTTTATAATAGTTTTTCTTTTTTAATACTCGTAATTTTGATTAGAAAAGATAGAATTCCTCTAGTATTAATCAATTTTTCTTTAAAAAAACTTTACTTTCTAAAAAAGTAGATAAAAAAGACCTGAAATACACCTAGATAGTTATTTGTTTAATTTCATTAAAATTATTTTTCTTCAAATAAAGATCGCAAGTAAAGAAAATATTTCCTCGGGTCATTGAATACGCGTTTAAAAATAAATGCTACAAATTCAATGATATTTCTATCAGACGAGTCAACGTAACATAATTAAAATTAACACTCTGAAATTCCAGTAAGGCATTTGTGTAATTCAAAATTCTTAATCCTCAAAAGCGCACAATTACTTTTTAGGTCTTTAAAAAAAACCCAAGAAAACAGGGCAATGACACCTCTTACGGTCATCCAATCATTTTAACTCTATTCATCCTTTTCCAGCGTGTTTTTAATAAACACGCTTATCAAAAAGAAATGGACTTCTTTAGAACTTGAACCAGCAATATAAAAAGCATGCGTATTCACAGCAATTCTTCGCAGTGCACACAAAGATGCTTCAAGAATAAACGCACATTACAAAAACCTGATTGCGACACTGCATGAGACATAATGAAAAGGGAGTGCAGTAATTTGTTCCGATTGTTGTGCAAATAAAACATTATTATGCTGTCACAAGGCTTTTCAGATGCGCTTCCAAAAGCCTCGGGTCTGATTACTTCAGTATCATTTCCTGGTTGCGAGTGATGATGAATTCTCCGATTCCGTTAAGGCGCTAACAAAGATAGGGGTATTCATTAGAAAAAAGTTACAATTTTTTTTGTGATTTGAATTTCAAAGCGTTTAATTATTCGCAGGATTTGAATTAGGACAAACTTATAGAACGAGTTTAATCATTTTTGAAATAAATACTTTAAACAATGTAGATTAATATATTATTAAAAGAAGAAAAAATAGCATTTAATTTTCTGTTTGATTTGCGTTTCTTAATTAATTTTAAGTTAATATTATTGAAAAATTGCAAAAAAGGATAAAATTCTCTTCATTTATTTAGTCTTATTGCATATGAATTAAAAATTTATCATTTGGGACAATGGATTTTAAATTACATCATACCCTTTAGGGGATAGATGATACTTTGAATAACAATTCGATAGTTAATGATAATTTTCCTAAACAAAAACTATTTTATTGAAGTAAAATGCTTCAAATTGAATTTGTTTGGACAATATGAAAGTCAAGCAATATTTTGTAGAATTATTAAATAAAAGATTTTATTATAATTTAAATTTCAAAGAAGTTATTAATTTTTTTCCGGAAGTGAAATTTTTCATATATATTTATATAATTGTTCTGTTCAATAAAATGCAAGTATATAGAAGACATAAAGAATGTTATTTTGTAGAAAATTGAATTTAAAAAGGCAAAAATTGAATGATTTAATTTGTTAAAAAATAAAAGATGTAAATTCTCCTATGTAATTAAAAACACGCTATAATTTCAAATGTGATTGTAATTTCAAATGTGATTGTAAATGAAATTTTCAAAATCTTGAATTTAGGAAATAAAATAAAAGAATAACGTACTTGATCAAAAAATTAAAAACCGCAAAATTTCTAATTGTATCAAGTACCAGTTGCGTTTGATAGCATTAGTGTTTCCAAATGCGATATTTAAATTTTAAAAAAATGTTTAGAGCTCCTACTATTTAAATTTTTAAGAAATTATTATTTCATCAAAATAAAATTAAACTCAAAGGTTGAAGCATGTTATTTAAAGATTCCTAATTTTAATATATTTTTGATAACGCATTTTATAAACACTTATTTTCATAATGTAAGTCGAATTGAAATAATAAAAAAAAGTTTTTAATGTAGCAGAAATTTATAAATTGCAGACTTAAAAAAGAAAAATAACATTGCATAATAAATGCATCCATATATTTTATATTAGCCATTTATTTAATGAAATGACAAATAAAAAAATGTGAAATTGAACAGTTGAATTAAAAAATCTGTTAAATACTAAATTAATTTCTTAATATAATTCTTTTATTTAAAAATACTTTAAGCTACATAGTATAATCAAAGAATGTATGACTGAAATAATTTTTGAAATATTATTTTCTTTACAGATCATTTATATTTAAAGTGGTAAAAATAATATATATGTTTTAATTCAATATATTTATATTTTAATTTAAAATTCAATGCAACTATTATTTTCATAACTTTATATTACAGCAATAACTTTTTTTAAATATTAAGGCAAAATAAAATAGAATTTTAGATTTTCAGCTTAATTTCATATCTGTTAAGTGATGAGCGTTATAACTGTCTCATCAGCAGGGGTTAAGAACCTCTGCACATCCGCTGTTGGAGGAGGTGGGGGAGGGGCGACTCTTCCATCCCATTCTTTCTTTCTTGCCATAGATGTAAATTCCTACTGTGCAATATGGGTCTGAACCATTTCTTGTATGTTACGAATAAAAACAAAAATGAAAATAATTTGCATGATCGTTTATATTTAGTTCATATTAAAAAACTGAGATAGAGAACACTTTGAACAGATCAAACTGATAGATCTTACTGAATCCTGATCCTATTAAGATAAAATATAATACTCATGCAATCAGAAAAATCAAACCATTCGTATCGGTAAAAAAAAGTACTTGAAACTAATTATAAAAATAATTCTTAATGAACTTAGACAAATGACTAAAAGCCAGTATTTTGCATGGAGTTATATATTTTCTGCATTTGAAGAGCCATAAGGAGAATCAGATATTAGGAGTAATATTTAAAAATCCTTAGCAATATATATAAAAAAATTATTCAGCCTCAATTTTTAATCACTATAGAAAGAATATTTAATTCTCATTAGAGTAATGAGATAAAGTATTATAAAGTTTTTATACCTTACTTTTCATCTACCAAACGAAAATGCCTCATGGTATCCTCAGACGATAACAGAATCAACAAACAAAGTGGACGAAACTGACCACTGGCGAAAACAACAGTCCCAAAAAGCACGAGCACGCGCGCACACAGGTAAAAAGACTATACTCCGACTCTCACTAGCATCCGCAAGACGGGATTCATCCCTGTGTGGGAGTGGGGAGAGGGATGGAGAGGAGGTTCCTCAAAGGGGTTGGGGTTCATTTTCTTTTTTTCCGAAGCGTGGGAGTCGTGAGGGAACGAAAGGGATAAATTCTCTTTCCACCACACCGGAAGCAAGGGGGTGCACCTAAGACGAGGGACAAAAAATAACAACGGAAATGTTGAACGAAATTTGATGTCGTGGGAGAAAGGGTATAAATATATATATCATAGAGTTGAAATGAAAAGAAGAAGAGACAGTGGCATAAGTAACATGGTTATGGGGATATTCACCTCTGATTGTGAACTTTTTAGCTCCAAAAGGAGAAGAGTGCTTAGCCTTTTCTCTTTCTCAGGAGGCACACGGGAAGAAGAGGAAAATATGCCCAGTAATTATTCCCAAAGTTGTTGCGCGGGTTAAGTACGTCTCTGTGTGGACGAGCGAACTTTCGGAATTCAGAAACAGTCAGTGAGAAAAGGATTGAGGAAAGGGTTTGTCAGAAGCAGCTGCAGAGCTTAACGCCGCTGCAGCTTCATATATACTGTTTAAAGAAGGAAAGGAACATAAAGTAGGAAAACGGAATGATTTTTAATGTAAAAAAAATTGAAGTGGAAATAAACTAATATCATTAAAAGATTATGACATTGCTGTTTTAATTATTTGAGATTATTATGGTCATGAATGATATTTACAGACAATAAGTGAAATTTGAAATTAATAGGCAATATTTCTTTCTAAATAATATTAAAAAAATTATTTTAAGGAATGAATAGTTTGCATTCATATTGAGATAATAATTTCTCAGGTTTGAAGACAATATTTCATAAAAATATCAGAGAGAAAAAGATAACATTATAAAACGCACTATAAACTGAACAATAATGGATATATGATACATTTGTATAATATGTTAGACTTAAATGATACTATAATTAGTAAACGATGACTCTGCGTTTTGATTAAAGTTACTTTTTTTATGGTTGTAAGAGTTATTTTAGCATGAGCGTCAAAATTTTGAATGATGGTTAGATGGTGAGGATGACGTCTGAGTCTGCACTAGTTTTTTCAGAATTCAACGCCGCATCATATTTAACTTGAACCAGATATACAATGGACCTTTCGTAAAATCAAATTTCATACTCATGATCATTTGACTCCGAATTTACTGTATTCTGATGATCAGCAGAAAATTAATCATTACAAAATGTGGACACTAAAATATGAAGAACATGCTTTGCAACATTTCCTCCACCCCCCACACATGAGTTATAATATTTTTTGAAAGAACAGGCATTCATAAGAGCAATTCTAAGTATAGCACTACATTTTATCGACCAGAATAACCTCGTTATCAGTGCAAAAAAGCGGTCGAGGAAATTAAATAAGTTTGACGTAACGTTACAGCAATTTTATTTTTTGAACGGGAAAACGATTTTTTCTGTAATAAATGTATATAAAGCAGTGTTTACATTAGGGTATTAACAGAGGCAGTTACGTAATCATGATAGAATTGTTATTTCTGTTTCAATATAAATGTAATAAAGTTTTTTTTTGACAAAACTAGTATATTGGCAAAGTTTACTTTTAAAAACTGTTTACCAGTCGTTAGTAAAACGTATGATTATGAGATGGATGTGTAAGTTATTTACAGTGTCTAATAATTATAAAAGTTTAATTATTTCTTATTTAATTTACATCATGGAAACATTTCTACTTGCATCCACAGATAAAGCAATTCATGACAAAACAAATATTAAAAAAACTATGTTTTTTTTCTACCATTGAAAATAATAAAGTCATACAACATTATTGGACATTTCTTTTAAAGTATGCCCATTATGTTTTCTTATACGTAATATTTCTTTTTTAAGTTCAATAAAGAAATCTCACGTCAATAAATCGATATTTTTCAAAAAATTTTCATCGGATATTTTTGCTTTTTCCCTTTCTTCATTCTATACGACTTACAGAAGGCAAATATTTTATTGCAGTTTAAAAGCTTCGTTAAAAATATTTTGACTTTTCAAAGGCCTATAAATTATATGAGCTTTTCATGAAAAATCGATTAGAAATAAATTGAATTATTTGCATTAGTACAGAAAAAGAATCTTAAATGATATTAAGTTTTAATGAAGTTGTCTAAGGTTGATATAATTTGTTTCAAGAAATACATCCCTTCTTGTTAAATAAACTATTTATAAATTTTAATTCCAAAGGGAATTATGGAAATTTGATTTTGTAAAGATTTTACTTGGAGAAGTGCTTTTATATTGGTTTTCTATAAAACTTTATTTCAAATCTTCATAAAATTTAATTTTATTAGATTCAATTTAAAATGTAGATAAATCCTCTTTATGATATTCCTTTTTCTTCGAAGAAATTTCATCAAAACACCTCACTCTATGACCATCTGTAAAAATATAAAAATAATTTACTCCGTTTTTAACTCAATCTTGCTATGCAAATTTTTTACAATTTTTTTTTAATATTTCGGTTTAAGGAATTGCAATAAATCGATTTTTAAATAAAAATGATGATAATGTCGAGACTATCCAAAGATTCCAAAATATTCCAAATCAAATTTTAAAAAAATTACAACAGATTAAGATGAATTAAAAGTTAGTATTAAATCAAATATAAGAATTTTATTGTTGAAAACGATCAATGGTGATAGAATAAAATTAATAGATTCATAGCTCAGTGGAAATAATAGTGTGTGCTTGTAAAAATACAAAAAGGGAGAGGGCGAAGTCAGAATTGTACAAAATAATACTAGCTAATAGTAAAAACTATAATTTCTAATATTAAGGAATGATTTCTAAATTAGTTAATTTCTAAACATTGAGGAATTATTTCTAATTAATTAACCTGTAAATATTAATTTCTAATTTTTAAAATTTTAAGGAATAACTTTCATTAATTTCAATTTTAAAATATTAAGGAATTATTTTTATTAATTGTAATTCAAAAATATGAAGGAATGTTTTTCATTAATCATGGATACAAATTGTTTCTTTTAAGCTTCAAATGCAGTCGTTTTATAAGCTCAAACGATAAACACCAAATGTGACGTGTCACTTCTATTTCGAAATGTATTCTGTTTCTTTGAATAAGAAATTGAGTGTGAAATACACGCCACAGGCTGAATGAAATGAACTGCTGTCTTTCTCTTGTAAATGATGATATTTGCAATGGATTTTTTAAAAAATTATTGTAAAATAGATTTTATTATTATGATACAAAATCGAGTGACTTTTTTTATGATTAATATTAGCAAAATCTAGTAATTGTGAAGGAATAAAAGGGTGAAAAAAATGAATCTTTTCATGACGATATCTGCATGTATATGTCCTTTTATTATTGCCTATGAACTAATAACAACCAAGAGTGATAATAACGTCATAATAAATAAAGTATCTGCTTAAATACATCACTAATGAAGGGATATTTCAGGTTGAGTTAACTTTAATATGGAATTAAGGGGGAATTCCCCTTATATTATTCAGAATTTTCAAACTATTAACTCATACTTTTCATTATTTGAAGATAGAAAATTTGATGAACCATATTTCTGATTAGTTGATTCATTGAAGGTTAAAAACAATATTATGAACACAATTTTTTTATCAATCATTAACTGATCATCGTGTTAGTTTAGAAAGTTAGTTTTAGCGTTGAGAATGCTCAGGTTCCAAATTATTTCTACCAAAGAGCCACTTAATAATTGGACCTAACACATATATGAATCGTTAGGGTCAAAGTCCTCCACTAGTTTGGATAAGAAGTGCGATTAAAATGCCATCAAAGTCATGTGACAACAGATTGAAATCATGATCTGCATTATTATGTCCCAAAATAGCTCTCATGTCTACAATACGTACATATGAAATAACTAACTAGCTAATTATAATTTTAAAAAGAGCCTGGATAGTCTGGTAGGTAGGGCGTTGGATTAGTATCTCTTGGGCTGCGAGTTTGAACCCGTCAGCCAAAGACTCTCCGTGTGTGTGGTCTGGAGCACGTTAAATCTCTCGTGGTTACAAAATCCTACAATAATACAGAATAAAGAAGATTAAAAATTTCTAATCTGTATTGTGTTATCCCAACTGGGGTAGAAAATTCACGCATTTTGTGTGCCTCTATTGACATTAAATCCTCAATTGGCATTGAAAATTCAATGCTAGTATTATTTTTGATCAATTATTTATAGTAATTGTAATTATTAGACCGAGATAGCTTGGTTGGTAGGGCGTTGAATTCTCATCCCTTGGTCTGCGAGTTTGAGCCAGCTAGCCGAAGACTCTCCCTGTGTGTGGTGGCTGACGCACGTTAAATCTATCATGGTCACAAAGTCCTCCATATCGAGAGTAATACCACTGGAGATACTGGGTTAGAGATGATCGTTCTCTGTTCTTACGATCTGTTAAAGAATGAATGAAGTCCTCCCCGTAAAAAGGGTTTTTAACGCGTGTGAGATAGAAGTCAGATTTCTACCCTCGGGTGTTCAGGGGTTCATAACCTTAGAATCTACTGCACCGCTGTTTCCGTTGTAAAACGGAACACGAGAACAACAAAAACGACAATAATGTAAAAAATAATGTTCAATAAGTGCTGTGTTAGAATTTTTTTTCTTCAATTTCGCTGAATTTGCTTTCTTCTATCCTTACAAAAACAATTAATTCAAAGATTTATTTGCGGATATTGTTCATTATTGGTTTTACTGCTTTCTTATTCTAAATAAGATTTAATATTACATTAGTTATACCTCATTTGTTTGTTTTAATTTTCTATTTGGATACCAGTTTTTTTTATCATAATTATTTCCGAGTTGAAAATTTTAATATCTATTTTTAAAATAGCTTCGAAAGAAGAGAAATAATGAATTATTCTATTTAATATGTATTTTTTGTCTGCAAGTGCATCGAATGGAGAGAAAAGCTTAATAGGTATTCTGCCAATAGAAATTTAAAATTGGGATAGGAAAGAACCTCCCCTCCCACACATATCAATTATCAATTTAATACACACAATCCAGCAATATTCTAATAAAATTACTACCTGTAATTAGGTAAGCATAGTTTTTCCCTATTAGATATCAACACACATTTTAATCAGCTACTAAAGGCAAAAATTATAAAAAATTACGGTACTGAATATTTAACTTACAATATTATGAAAATAATAAAACACCAGGAAATTAAATATACTACAAAATATATAATATTTAATAGAACCCCCTCCCCCCCCCAAAAAAAAATAAAGAAAGAATGTGATCATATAAATTATTATGAGGTCATGACACTTCACGAAAATGTCATCTTAATCCATGAATCTTTAACTAAGTATAAAACTAACCAGCTTATTTATATCTGATGTTGCATTATTTCTCTTTTGTTTATATTAAGACATCAAGTCATTAATCATTTAACTTATGACTAATTTTATTTTTATCTCATTAATCATCAGATAAAAACACTAGAAGTTTTGAACAACATTTGTTTTCTCCCATTTGTAACAGTTTTGTTGAGACATTATTGATACAATCAATTTTCATAAATGATATTTTCCTCTTATTAAGTCCAAAATTTTAAAATGAAAGTAAAAATCCAAACAAATATAGAAAATTATAGCTTAGGAATGTTATTTCTTCAATGTTAAGTATTTTCTTTACGATTAGGATGCCAATGCTTTACGATTCTTACTTCTTTACGAAGAAATAAATTTTATAATAAGAATAATGCATAAATAAAAATGTTGAGTAGTTCTGTATAGTTACTTAAATCATTTTCAGAAATACATTTCTATTAATTTTTTTTATTACTTTCTATTGAAAAAGTTAATCATTAATGGACTGTTCATCATATTTATTATGGGATATTATCTTAAATCCGATTAAATCCAACATTTCATCTCTCTAAATACAATATGGAAACTGCGAGCATGAAAAGAAAATAAATCATATCCATGTGGACATACGACTAAAAGTTTAAAAGAAATGCAAATTTTTCAAAAACTTTGAAGTAAAAAATTGAATCCATAAGATTAGCGTTATATACACTCATGTCCAAAATTAAGGTCACTAACACAAAATTCGGGAAAACCGACGAACTATTTACTGTTTTGCCACGAAATTTTGTACTGAGATAAATTCAATGATAGAAAGAATATAGTAACGTAAAAATATGGAAAAGATTTTAATTGCGAATCAATAAACAGGCCATATCGAAAAGTATTAAATTTGGAATCAGGGATAAAACATCTATCTTCGAAAAAATCTGTCTAATATGGAATGTGACCACCGTGAACTATTATACAAGTCTCACAATAAACTCTCGTAATGTATATGAGGTATCAATAAATGTTTGTAGTAACAAAGCTCATTTTTCCAAAAGCGTGGCTTTTAACTCCCGAGGGGTCTTGGGAGGAAGGTTACGCTATGCATTTACTCTTCCTCGACCATCCCATACATGCTCAGTAGGATGAGAGTTTGGGGATCTTGAGGATCCATCTATACTATCTAAGAAAATCAGTAATAATATAAACTTTATGTGTCCATGCATTATAGTTATTAAAAATCTGGGCCGACAACACCCCCGGAACAATTTCAAATAAGCTTCAAGGACCTCATTTCTATAAGGGTGAGCGTTGACAGTACCCTCGTCGAAGTCATGCAGTTGTGTAAAATTGGCCAATATAATGCCACCGCAGGATTTCTTTGTTCCTTTAAGTCTGCCGATTTTTTTACTGAATGGATATGATAGTGAGTCACGCGTTCTCTCCAGATCTAATGAATCTAGAATCACTCTATACGGTGAATCACGACTCATAATTGAAAAGAAGACGTCCCATTCTTATTGTACCCAAAGCTGACGTATACATTTTAAAAAAACCCCTGGGCTTTCCTACTGGATACACAATATTGGATGTCGGAAGTAAAGGGACCTTTCTGTTAGACGTCTATATCCTGCCTGGAAATTCTTATTCTAGACGCAGCATCAAGGTCACAAGAGAGATGAGAAGCCGTTGTCAATCTACTCCAATGAGCGATACTGTGCAGATGTCGTTGCATTAGTCGGTCTTCCTGCTGATAATAACACTTATTTGAAATTGATTCCACAACCTGGATATCACTTTCGATGGTATTTGCAACCACCGAGCCACCTTTGTTGGAGTTTGACTAGTGGCTCTTTATCTCAAAAACTCATCTACACGCTTATGAGAACTCGTTGCCACTGTAAAAGGCAAACTTGTTTGATTTAATGCAATATTCACAAAACTGTAGATAAAATTGCCAGACACTTAAACGCTCTAATTTCAATAGTTAACAATAAACAACTTTCTTTTCTAAACTGAAGGTTAAAATTGTTTACCCGTTTTTCAAAATATATAAAAAACAACGTCTATCAGTTTTACTGGTAGGAATTTTGAATTATTTTGAAAAACATGTTTGTGACCTTAATTTTGGGCATCAGTGTATATAAATTTTTTTAATTACAAAAGAAGAAAATTTGGTGCATAATCACCACCAAATTTTTAAAAATACACAAATTAAAATTATTTAAATTAATTTTTTTGAAGTTGACTCGAAGCTTTATTAAAGGTGAAAAAAAAATGGAAATTTAACACCAATTAAGAATTAGCATTATCAACTTATTTTTGTTATTTTTTGAAACGTGAGACGTTTTGTTATTTTTGAACCTGTAGTTTCAGCCTGATAATATTACACCTGTGTTTCTTTACACTTAATACTTGAGCTTCAAATTTTCCTTTTAAGGAAAAAATATCGATTCTCATGCTTATCATTTTAATACAATTTTAAACATGATGGCTTATATTGCCTTTCATGAGAATTTTTTCCTATTGCGTGAATTAAAAATTAAAGGAAAAGCACAAATTAATTTTTGGCGAGCAAATATTTTTATTCAGGGAACAGAATTTTATTGTATATTGCAAAGGTCAAAAGGTAAATTACAAAATTTTCTAATACAATTTAAAATTTTTAAAATTTTGTTGGAAAACAATTATATTTATAAAAATTGCTTGTTTCTTTAATTTCACAAATTAGAAAGATAATTTTATGGCAAATAAAGGAAAAATCAGAATTTCAATTGCTATTTTTAATTTTAGCTTTCTCAGATTTCCTAATTGTCTTCTAATCCAGTTTTGTTGCAATACTTTTATTAAAATAATTCAATTATGATACAAAAATTCATTTGACTTTAAAAAATATAAAATTTGATTTCTGAGTAACATCCAGTACAATTCCAGTTCAATGACACTAAAAATAAGATGGTTAACAAATACTAGTCCCAATAACAAAGCTGGTTTTGAGACTTCCGAAACTTGATTCTTCCTGTGTAAGAAACGAAAGCACAGGCAAAGGGATAAAGACCTAAAACAAGTGAAGCCGTGGGAAAGAAGCAGAACCTTAAATCATCCACTATTTTCCGAGAAACAAAAAGCCTCCAAGATTCTTACCAGCTCGTTGCGAATCTAAATGACTGCAAGACTGTTAAAAAAGAAAGAGAGAGAGAGAGAGTAGTGAAAAAAATGAGAAGTTTCAACAGCTCCACAATTTCCCAAAGTAGGAAGTCGAAAGGAAAACACCTAACTCGAACAAACCCCGAGATGTAAAAACTTATCCGTAAGATGTCCCAACCTAAAAATAGAGGCACCCCCTTCCGACTTGAGCCATTCTGCCTCAGATCCTCCCCCATCAGAAACAGAGAGTAGTTACCAGTTTAAAAAAAGTAATTCCGGGGGGCAGTGAACTTTCATCACTAAGGAAATGTCCAGGATGTCAGAGGGAAAGGATTGCTCCCATCTTTCAGAGATGTAGGAAGATGAAATCCCCTCCCTCCTTCTCTCTCTCCATCTTTCCCACCTCCTCATCTCTCCCTAGCATGTTACGTGATGTCAGTGACCTCACCAAATGTCCCGTTAGATGTCCGGGAATCATTTTAGTATAACACGTCGATTCGAGTGAGCGATACATGCTTGCATTTAAGGCGCATTAAAAGTGTTTTTTAAAACGGATATAGAAACTTCAACTCGAGTTATATCTTAATGGATTAAACGTCACTGGGAGGTAAGTCTCACTTTTTTATATTCCTTCTCTTTGCATATAAAATCTAAGTTAAGGAGATCTTTGATAAGGCATCCCCTTAATTTAAATAATACCTTATTAAAATCGTATCTCCTTATTCTTCTAATAGATAATACTAAATATTATAAGATTTTGCTTCGTGCCATTCCTTTTGAGTGCCTTATCAGGTCTATTATAATGGGAACCCATAAAGTTAGAACTTTTAACCTTATTAGGCAATCCTTGACCAGTCCAGTTTGAGTGAAACACGGCTTTTTGAAAGATACACATGTTGGATCTTCTTAATTTAGCATTTAAAATACAATTTAAACATTTTCTTAATGTTTTTAAAGTAGGTTATTATATCATCTCTCAACCAATCACAAGGGTTCTGGCGAGCTCCCCCCAGTTTTGATTGGCTGTGTAGTTTGTCTAACGAAATGTACCTCTTATTTGGCATTTTTTCAAAATTTGGTAGTCATTATTCGCGTTTGAAAATTATTTTTAAAATACTTCTTTATTATACGTACACAATTAAGAGGATATTATTATTTTTGGGAAGAAGATTGGGCTTTAAAATCCAAGAAATTCAAAGTTTACAGGTTGCTTTACAAATGACAGAATTTTCAATGTCATCAATAAAACGTTTGATGAAAACAATGATTTTCTCAAAATTTCAAGCAATAGATGGTTGAGGAGCTGTTATCGGAAAGAAATAGGTATACGGAAATTAAAGGTATATTTTGATGAAATGTTCTGTTAACCGATGAATTTTACTAACAGAATCTCGATAGGGATTATTTAACTCAAAAGTTATGTAACGCCAAAATGAAGCTCAGAATGTTTTATTAACCTGCCCTACATTTAGATAACCAAAGTTGCTTTATTTTTTAAATATTAAATTAACAATATTGCTTACTGATGCATTTGCTTTACTATAAAATTTGAGAACATAGAGTCTACATTTCTCAAATTTGGAAATCTTGTATACATTGTAATATAAATAATAAAAAAGTAGTAATTAACATAAATTTGGAACTAAATAAATCTGGAAATTTCGTATAACTGAAATATGAACCTTAATAATATAAACGTACAGTAATCAAAATTAATATTCACATAATTTTTGGCTTAATCTTATTTTGAAACAAGCATTATAAAAGGATAAAATCTTGTTCAATCAACAATTAGATATCTGTTGTTACTAAATTGCTGAGATATAATTTGATTAATATTCCTTTTTATTTTCAAACATATGATTTAATTGAAAAACATTTGAAAAACTACATTTTCAAAGTAATTTAAATGATATTACTTTACCCATATACAACCAGGATTATGACTAACAAAGAAAAACGAAACTTAAAATGAAGTTCGAAGCAACTTTCAACAAGATTACAAAATTAAAGGAACGGAAATCCTGTAATGTTTATTTATCACTGCATAAAAATGCATGACAGCTTCAGTTATTAAGGCAAAAAAAAAGGCTACAGTAATAAAGATATCTGGAAATTATAATATAATAAAACGTTATGTCTCCAGAAACAATTAGCGATAAAAATTTATAATCAAAATCGTAAATTCATCTGACGGTTAATTGCTACCTTAACATGAATATATATTCTTCTATGCAAAAAGAATATTAAGTAGAATTCCATCAAATATAACTCTGTAATTTTTTTTCTTTTTAGAATACACTTTATGCATAAAGTAAATTATAACTACAGTTATGTATGAAATATAGCTATATTTTGTACATAAAACAATTTTTAATTACAATGTTATCAAGATTTAGTTATTAGCTTTTGTAAAGTTAGTTATACGACGGCATTACAGTTTGTTAAGCCTTTATAAATATCAAAATTCTGATAATGACAAATTTTAGTAGTTGTCGTAAGAGTTTATGTGTTAATACTTAGAATTATAAGATTGATTCTAGCAACGATTTTTGTTTCTTGATATATTTCTTTGAATTAGGATTTCCGCAATTTTTATTTTGTTGAACAATGAGAAATTGTTTTGTAATTTCCAATCTATAAATTCTCACACCTAAAAAGTTACAGATAAACTATTTCTTTCTGATATTCAAAGGCAAAAGGGCTTCTTTATAAATTAGCAATAATAATAATGATAATAATAATACTAAAAATAAAATAAAATAAATAAATAAATAATTCTGTATTTACAAATGTGGAAATGCTTTTCAAAGAAAGGACTTATTCTAATAAACAATTAACTAATATAAATATTAATTTTTAATTTATTGATAAATTAGCAGGAGTTTTTCATATCTATAAGATCTAAAAAAATCATGCTACAGATTCAGATCGGCGGAAATTAAAAATATGCTGTAGAAATCAATAAAAATTTTGTGCATTTTTTTGAAAATGAAATTTTCCTACAGAATAGCAATTATGATGTGAATTATATTATTCTAATGAAATAATACCAGATAAGTTATATTAACATACTTGTGAAGGTTTTAAAAGGAGAATGTAAAGAAATTTAAAATTAATATTTATTCAAATTAAAAGCTTTCCTAAATGTTTTTTTTAAAAAGATTATTTAGAAATAACTTAAAAGATTATGCCCAGTTCTTTTATTTTAGGTTCTTTGGATCATAATCATCAAATGTTTTTTGTTTACTGAAAGGTTTAAGTTAGAGAAGGCTGAATTTCCAAAATTTAAATCTCTTCCTTTAGCAGAGAATTCTTTCTTAAATGAGAAACAACATATATTTTTTATTAAATATTCATACAATGTATGATTATGATTTATCTTTATGGTTATATAAGTATCATATTTATTTATGATTATAATTCTTCTAGATATTAAAAATGCATTAAATGAAATAAAAAAAATCAGTGATGCATCGGCAATTCTAAATATCTAGAGATTCCCGGATTGAATTTGAAGATCTATAATTTCACTAAATTGTTCACAGTTTCTAAAACTTAATATTTAATACCATTTTTCATGAAATAATATAACAGAAGAAGAACTTATTTGAGAACAAAAGAAGATAAATTAATATTAATTTATAAATAATAATAGAAAAAAAATGTGATCTCCAATTGAAAACATCGTATTATAATAGTATTTTTTTTCATTACTTAAATTTTTTTTCTCTCTATTATATGGAAACGATAATGCATATAAAAATGTGTTTCAATGTTGTGTATGAGTAAATACAGCAATTATATATATATATATATATATATATATATATATATATATATATATATATATTCTAAAAAATTTTAAAATGAGACAAACTGCTCAAAAATAAAATTGATGTCATTATAAAGGTAATTTTTGGATTTTTAAAATTATACTAAAATGGTTTTTAATTAAAGTTCTTATTCAAATTTAGGGAATTCTTTTCTACGATCGCGTCTGTTTTCTAAGAATGGACTATATACAATTTTGGTATTTTAAGGCCAATAATCAGTTCTTTAAAGTGTTTTGAATTATTTTTACCAACACAAATCGAAACTTATAGACAGTGACATTCAATACACAATAATTATTCAATAAACAATTGTTATTAATATTGAATAATTCATATTATTATTAAATAAACAATTGTTATTAATATGGAATAATTGTTATTATTATTCAATAAACAATTGTTATTATAGAATATTTGTTATTTTTATTCGATAAACAATTGTTATTAATATAGAACAATTGTTATTATTTTTCAATAAACAATTGTTTTTAATATTGAATATCATTATTATTCAATAAACAATTGTTATTAATAATATATAATTGTTAAAAATAATTGTAGTTAATATTTTTGCGATTAATATAGTTTATTGTGCTTCATGATTTTATAATGAAGTCAAACATTTTATGCATCGAAACATTTCGTATACTCAAGTAATACCAGACATTTCTGAACCAAAATATTTACTAACCGCAAGTGACGTCGCGAGAGCTCATTTTGCTACCTAGCAAAGATAATGTAATGCTTATGTTAAGTTAAGACAGGAGGCCGAGACAAAAATACTTTTTTTTTTAAAAAAAATAATAATATCTTTACTGCCCCCGGCAGAAATGTAACACATGTCTCCCCAACCACATTCTGTGTTCAGATTTTAATCGCCTCCTGGGTTAAAAACCTACGACAGCTTCCACACAAGAACTCCTATTCAAATGGGCTGAGCAACATCTCGTGAATACAAAAACTCATTATCTGCTTTTGGCAATAATTAAAAGAATGGCTCATAAATACAGAGTTCCGACTTCCAAATCGCCTATCAAAGGAATCGTTACTGGTTCGACGAGTATGGCAGTCCGCATTGATAACCAATGATACACTCTGGATGGCTAAATGATTCATAATCGGAGGATAGGGTCTCTGATTTGCATAAAGCCGACACGTAGGGATAATGCCGACTGACTAAGCAATTATCCGGAGCATCTCTGAAACAGACTGTTGAATTATAATAAATAGAAACTTAGTAACTCTTCCTTATTCATAGGACAGATTGGATGTTTGCACTGAGAGGTTGGATGGTACAAGGTTATGCTGTCTTTCACTTGATAGATATTAATCCCTGGAGGGGTAGTCTTTTATTTATTTATTCACTGTAAAATTGGCTTCTGAGTAGAATGATTGTGTATCGTTGTTAATTTTGATGGAATATTTTCACTCAAAAGGAGCTTCTACCATAGCATGTCTTAGAAATATTCAGCGTTATTTAGAAATATTCAACAATTAGTTGAATAATTCAACAATTTAGAAATATTCAACAATTTAGAAATATTCAACAATTAGAAATATTCAACAATTTAATCTAAAGTTCAGAATTTATGAAAATTGGAAGAACTTTTAAACAGCTAACTAAGTTTCATAAATTTGAAGAATACGAAAATAAAGCAAATAATTTTGTGAAATTTTGCGTACTGTTAAGTGGAAAATGTCATTTAGTCCTTCCAGAATTAAATATTTTTAAATAGAGTAAACTTCGTATGTATTGAACTTTTATAAATCAAAAGTGTTTATAGATCGAACTTTTTTCAGACATGTTTGAATTTCAACAAAAGAACAGTTTCAGAACATCCGATAAAATTTCTCTCTATCGAATGAAAGTTTTTGCATAAAAAATTAAGCATGCTTAGTGTATTCAAACAGGGAGTATAATTTTTATTTTTTTTTGCATAAGATGATGCATAAAATAAATAAGAAGAAAAAAAACTGATTTATTTATTTTTACTGCAGTAAAAATAAATAGAAATCAGAGATTATTTAAAAAATAACTATGAATTTACCATTCTCCTTAATTCCTAAAGTACGATAACCTTAATTAATTTAGCATGATATTTTTATGATAAATTCAGAGGAAATTTTATGGTTTCAGTACGAATATCTTTATATTTATAAAAAAAAGAAAGTCAGCTAAATTGAAGGCTTTCAAATGGGAGTATAAATAAAGACACAACAAGAAAGTATAAAATTTCTTCAAGAAATATATTAATATTTTTTAAAAAAATCATTGTTATTTCTATATTTTTGAAAATATATTTTTTGATAGATGAATTGTTTTAAATATTCCTTAATTTTAAAAGTTTACAACACATAAATATTTTTTTAAAGTAAAGAATAAAAATTTTGCAATTGGAAATTCTATTTATTGAAATTTCTAAGTAACGGCAGATTTCTATTAATCGAATTTTTTCTCCAGTATGAAATATAGAGAGAAACAGACAGATAAACAGAAATCTACACAGTTCAAATATATTTTAAATTTCCTTTTATTATTAACCTTATATTAATCTTTTTATTTTCACTAGTTCATATTTAAATTTCAAGAGTTTCAGATGAAGATAAGATTTTAACAAGTAAAGTAAAATTTAATTTTCATTGCTTATATATTTTGTGTGCAAAGAGATTTTTTTATATGTCACCAGTTCTCAGAAATCCACATTTTAGAACACTGAAAAATTTTGGTTGTTGTATTGAGTAGTAATTGAAATTAGAAAAAAATGTCTTTAAATGGTTTTTATGGAAATTTGGCTTGTCTAATTAGCAGCAATTAATACAACAGATGAACTATAGATTTATAGATAGCATATTTAAAATATTCAACTTAAAAATAAGGAGAGAATAAAAGAATAAAATTTTTAAAATTTACAAAATTTTAAAAATTTATGAAATTATATAATACCTATAAAACAGAAAAACTAAGTATTTATGCTAAATATGTAAACATTTAAAATGAAACTTAGCTCTATCTACTGAAAATCCTTTGATAGTGAATTTAAAAGCAATGACTAAAAGATCGGAACTGAAAAATGATGTTTAAAGCAAAGATTCCCAAATTCTATTTCTCCTTTAATCCATAATTTCTATTATATGGATTACAGGAGAATAAAAACATTTTGGAAAAACATAATTTTAATTTTTAACCCCCCCTTCTGAATAGTATTTGATTTAAGATACCATAACGTTTCGGAAATTGATTTCACAATATTTTATTTTTTATTACCTGCATATGTGGAATATTAAATTGGTGTCTTGTTTATTAATAGAATATTTCCTCAAAATACTTGGTATTTAAGAAAAACACGTGCTATCTATGAATGTTCTTAATAAACACATGATAAGCGCTTTATGATTAATTTTATCGTATGTTCGAGATAAAACAGAAGAATGATTATCATTCATTGAAAAATTAAAAAAAAGGAAATACATATGGTAATCGCGATAAGGTGAAATCAATATAAAAAGATTAAATTGTGTATTTTAAATGCTATGGACATATATACTCTTTAATTTTTTTATATTGATATAAAAAGAAAGGATTAAGGGTATATTATATATGGAAATATATTATTTTTTAAATAAAATCCTTTTAAACAAAAAAAAATTTTAAATCAACATCCAAAAATTTATTTTTTTAATAGAATCTGTTTACATGCGAATGATTTCAGATACTACAAAAGATAAACCACTGATTGCTGAATTTTAAATTTACCAAATTTCATAGACTTTTAATTCATTTTTTATGTTTATGGCAATTGGTAAAATTGATCGTATAAAATAAATATAGTAAATGAATATAGTTTGTTTAATTTGATATACAATAGGTATGCCTCCATTTTTACGAAATCTCATTAATTTTTTGGCCATATTGCGCACAAATTCTAATCCAATGATTTAGAATATATGCATATGTTTTAAATGATTTTCATGAATGTAATGATTCAAATCTTGAAATTATATAAAAATTCTTAATATCCGTACTCTTTATTTGCATATCTTCTTTTACCATAAAAAAGGAAATCATAGAATTTTGCAATTTTTTTTTAGACTTGCAAAATTTTTCCCAATGAATAACTTAACAGAATTCTTCCTAAAGAAAAAAAAATTCTGTTTATTATATCAGTAATAAAATGTTTACATTCCCTGCTCCATTCTTTTTATGTTTAGATTAATGAACTGAATGTTATCTTGCATATAAATCAAATTTGAATAACTACGGTTATATGAATATTACTTTATGATTTTTGGTAAAAGAATTATTCAGAATTTTGCATTCAATAAAACACTTTCGATTGATTTTTCCTGATTCTTTTCCTCTAAAATAAATTTACATCGTTTTAGGTATCCGACTAGATTCAGAAGAGATTTTTCATATTATATATATTTACATATATATGATGCTTTTTTATTAATATAAGGACAAAATGATGAATAAAAAGAATAATAATTTAATTATATACTTAGCTTTTAAAGAAAAAGCAAATTTCGATACAAATTACAGCATTCATTTAGAAAAACTAAGTTTATTCTAAAAAAAAATTGTTACAGTTTTTAATTTTTTTATAACATTACTTAGAGGCAACTAACCAATTAGAAATTTATTTTTTTTTGCTTTATGTTTGAAATTGTCAATGAAATTTTGAGAAATTTTTACATCATTAGTTACAATAAACAATCATTAATCCGCTTCAGCAGAATTCAAAATCAAATCCATAGTTCAATACATTTTATATTATTTAACGAATACTAATTATAAATTTCATTAAGATATCTTGATTACTTTTTGAGATATGACGCTACTCGCAAATTAGAATTATGAAAAAATTTGTCCTTCAGGAAATGGATTTAAAAGATTTTAACTGTTGATTAATAAACCTCACTTACAGGTTAAAAGTTTCCTATGAATTGGCTTTTAATTGACGCAGAGACAAAATAGAGATATCGAAACAAAGACTTACATATTTTTTAAAACCTCCAAAAAAATGTGCAAATTCATTTTTTCAATCTAGTCGGATACCTTAACATATACAGACCTAAGGTACATATTAACAATAATAATTTCTCAAATCATGAAAACCTCTAATCATGAAATATATAAGAAAAGAAATAATATAAATGCTGACTGACAAGCATGGCATTAAGTTGAGTTGTGACAACATTCGAAGATGCATATTCAAATCGAGAATCAGAGACCGCTCGTGTACTCCATTTGATATTCAGGTTATCTCATCACGTTTTGGACTTAAAGAGTTCATACGTATAATAAGCGACTAAATACCAAAGAACAGTCTCGTCATATTAAAAAAAAAGAGTATGAAGTGCGGGGTGGGCACCCCTTTGCCATCGGCGAGTACGAATTAGAATAGTATCTCGTGTTTCTATTAAGGGCGTAGCGGAGAGGCGCGTAGGCCGTGTAATTACGAGCCGTTCATCAATGCGTCCGTGCAATAAATTTCGCCCCTAATGACGACGAGCGGTGATCGATTAAGGCAGAGAGGTGACAATCAATTTTAAAAAATGGTATACCGTGCAAGGGGGGATAGTGCAAAGAAAAGGCTCTTCGTTTACATTGCGAGCACGTTTATTAATATTTTGACGCCCGGTTTGCAGGTGAGAAAGAAGAGGAGGGGAGAAGGGGCAAGGGGAGGTATTGACTCCTGTATGAACTAAGTGCTTAGGATGTATGTTTTTGAAGAGTGCGTGGTGAGGTTTTTGAGGCTGGAGTTTTAATCAGAAAATTCATACTATGTTTTCAAAATACATCAACGTCGTTGGTGATAGTTGAAAAATGTTGTTACAATGTAATCATTTTAAACTTTTTGTTGCAAATTAATTTGACAGATAAAAAGAAAAACTAATTTAAATGTATTTATTTTTTCATTTGTGCCATCGAGTCCGCTAACAGCCTAGTTACTAAAACAAAGTAAAGTATGAAAAAGTTTTGTACAATGATTAAATTCGTTTCAAGTTTTTTTGTACTTAGTTAGATCGTTAAATATTTCTGAATATTTGGTAAGGTGGAACTTTAATATATCTATAAACAAAAAATATATTCAAATACTAAGAGAGTTTTAATACTTTAATCCATTGACCGTCAGCTATCAAGTTCTTGAATCTTCATAAAACTACTCTTACTGCCAAAAAGGAAAAGCATTGATGATTTTCTACATTGGAGTTGGTCTTAAAATTTTTTTTTTCAGAAATCGATCTTCTTTTCTATCGATTTCAGTAAAATAATTAAAAAAATTTATGTTTTTGAGCTTAATTAAAAGATATTATTTAAGACAACTTTCTACGTAACAACCGCTTAAAGGGTTAAACCCTTTAGAATTTATTTTAAAACTGTCAGAAATTATCAGCAATATCTGTAATCTCTCATTTGAGGTTCTAACTGAATAGTCTTGTTTAAAAAAAAAACCTTTAGAATTTATTTGAACATTATTTTTAAATCTTTACTGCCATTATTTTTTTAAAACCTGCTATTTAAATGCTAGTGATTAACCATTTACAAATATGTAGGCATGATTTTTTTAGAAATAAAAGAAAGTGAAATTTTTGGAATGTGATTATAATAATCGGAATATGGAAAAAAAAAGAATTCGATTAAAAAAACATTTAAAAGACAAGAAAAAATTATCAATGCTGATACATTTCATTCAAATTTACATTTAAAAGATCTTTACAAAACGGATTCCAAATATAAAAAATAAATTCATTGAATTCAAAAACTGATATTTTAGAAGAAATTGCCTAAATCAAAGTATTTGCATGCTTCAGCGGAAGAATTAAAAATTCCCTTTTCCATATTAGGGATTTTTAAATCAATCATTTTTTATGTAGAAAAAAAATATGGACAATTTGGAATATAATAGAAAAGGTTTAAAAACGAGGCAAACTGGATTTCGTGTCTGAAATAGTATCAGATAAATTTTATCCCCAACCTAATGCAACGCAGTTTTGGTGTGTCGAGACTTTCTTTTCTTCAAATTCTGCTACTGGCATGATGCAGCCAGTATCGGAATTCGCAATACTAGCATGAGTATAGAGGCCCGATGAATCAAATTTCATAATCAATGAAGTTATTTGTTATTTAACATTTAACACAGCCCAAAATCACGAGAACCCTCACAAAATCGCCCCCATATAAGTTCAATACGGTTCCTTAATATAATAAATAAAACCAAGTTGTTATATAATTATTATCTGCACTGTTAATATTAGAAATCCTATAATAAGTTTTATGAAATTTTATAATTAATTATCACGAACTTTAGATAGCAATTGGGAAACTAAAAGTGCAATTTCAAAATAAATTTTCTCTACAATTCATTTCATTATGTCTATCTCCTATAAAGCATTTTATTTTAAAAGCTAATCTATAATAATTAGTTGTTGGATATGAATTGAAAAGTTTGGATTCAAGAAGAACTTTCTAAGAATATATTAAAATGATGTTTTAAATATGCATTATCTGTGTTTCTTATCTAAGTTCTTGAATAAAAAAATTGGCAATGCTGCATTTATATTTTAAAAAGGTTAGGTAGTTATCAGTAATTTACAGAAATGGGTAATTATCTTAAAGATGTATTTTGAATAGATCTCAGATGAATGTTTAAACAATTTTATCAAAAATCTTAAATTATATATTACTATTTCATGTATTGCAAATCTAAATATTACTTAGTATTAGATGATTCTTCAATTCTTTTTACAATTCATCTTATTTATAATGGAAAAAATGTAACCAATAATTTTTATCTACAATATGAAATTGCAATTTTATTTTCTCGTATGGCTGTTACTTATACGAGACATTTAATATAGTAAGTAAGTTAAAATATTTTTTTTTTTTGGAATTGAATATTTTGTCAATAAAAGTGATCACGGTATTTCATAAATACAGCTGCTTATACAGATGGAAACTAGCAAGTAGGTTTTATACTGTAACAGATTTGATTTTGGAGAGAATAGAACAATCAATTTACAGTATCTACTTAAGTATATAATTTATTTACAGAAATAAGAGCCAGTACAATGTATACAAATAAAGGGAAAAAATATACAAAAAAGAGATTTTTTTTGACATTAACAATGCTAGCAAAAAGACAAATCATGAGGAGGAAAACAGGAAGCAAAAACAAAGTTCAATTCAATAGGAAGACTAAGTAGCCCGAAAATGAATCTAGATTTTAGTATTTTAAAAATTAAACATTGCATCTCTCCATCAAGAATGCGAAAAACAACGCAGAGAGGAATTTATTCGGTAAAGGATGGATATTTTGTGTTTATTTTTCACATGCAAATGGTTTGTTACTTTCTGCGAAAACTGGTAAAAAATAGAAGTGATCTAATTACAAATTGAATGTTCAAAAGATTATATTTTAATAAATTTCTCTCTTCCACTCACAAACCCCTTTTTAGCAATTTAAAATTTATCATCTGTATTCTTTTTTATGGTGTTTGTTACAATTCCGTTGGAATCGGGCAATTTCTCAATTTTAAACTTAACTTTTAAATTCAAGTCGTCGGAAGAAAAGAAGAAAGAAAAACTAGAAATATCTTTTTTGTTTTAATTATCTATATTATATGTCTCTTAATGATGTAGTAAAATGTTGAATGTGAAATAAAATGAATTAAATTTGATTTTTTGCTGAATAACTCAAAAAAGCTTATTATCCTCTCCTTTATAATCAATGTCAACTCAAGTTTATTATATGATAAGATATGAGCATGCCATTGATTATATGAGTAACGTAAAAATAATTTCTCCTTATCCCAGAGGATAGTTACTAAAAAATTTCCGTTTCGCTACAAATCTTCGTTGTATAAATGTTCCTTAGCAGTGTTTAAAATTCTGCTTAATTTTTGAGTGCTTGAAATGTTTATTGATCATATTTTTGACCTTTTAACAAAGTGTAGTTATATATTCTAGGCTTGTGATGTAACATCAATTTGAATTGTTGTAGATTATTATCAATCTACAAAGGATGTAATAACCTGGATGCAAAAAAATGCTAAGTCATAGGAAAACTTTTTAGGAGTTATTGCAAAGAAACAATATAATCAATTCTATTAAAACTCTTATAAAACTAGATATTCAATTATACAATCAGTTCTATAAACGAGGAATTCAGTTCAGCAATTAACCCTATAAAACTAAGCCAAATAAGCAAAGAAAATATAAATTTTTTGAAAGATAATGATGATCACGAGGTAAATAGAAACAATTGTTAGCTGTTTTTGTATGCATGAAATTAATTTTTAACTCCCATATCTTAAGTTGACTTCATCACTAGAATTCTTCGGTTATAATGAAAAACAAAAGTAGACACGAGAATTTGGACTTTAAAAAGTTTCAAAAAATATTATTCCGAAACTTGGTTGATATAATCCGATGGATGCTGTTTTTCTTTTGTAAAAAGGAAATTTTATTTCATTTTTACAAAAGAAAAACTTTATTTTTTTTCTTATTTAGAGATATTTAAATATTTCGAGAAATAAAATAATAAAATAAACAGGAGATTTTTGAAGGTAGAAATGTATAAACATTTAAAAAAATGGCTACTATTTATCTATCTTCAACGTGGAAATCACAATTTTTGTATGATTATTTCCTTCACTTAAGTTTGAGATCTTAATATCTTGCCAACCAATGTATTACAACTACTATTTATATTTCGAAAAAGACTAAAATTTGAACATCCGCCTGCAGGAAAATTAAATCCAATAATCTGAATTACTTTTTAGATAAAACTTAACAAGCTGAGGTTCAGACAACAAACTTTCTTCAATACAAAAATTTAAAATGCTCATAAGAAATGGGTGCATATATTTCTAATAATTTCTGAAAACATTATGCTAAGGTAACTTTAGAAAAATCTTCGTTCTCACATAGTAAACATGTGTAACATCATTTATCTCTAAATATGAAGCATAACTATTATTTCTTTATTACAATGAAATTTAATAAAAGAGCATTAAATTTGAAAAGAATACACTCGGGATACTTAGTGGGATCTACGTTTCTTCCGAAATTCTCATTATTTCTTGTTCGATGGGAAAAAATATAACAACGATGGAAAAAATATAACAGTTAATGAATTTCTAATTCACACCTTCCATTTTTAATGCTTCCATTTAATTCCTTACATTTTTCCAATTCCATTTTTTTCCAATTTTAATGAAGCATTTTTAATGCATTTCGTTTTGTTTTTTAGTCAAAAATATCCAATTTTCTTAAACAAAAAAGGATTTTTTGATCTCACATATTCATTTGGTGAAGTGATCAGTACTTCAAAACTATTTTCATAAAATATACTCAACATCCTATTATGCCGGCTTTCGGCCACAGAGGTAGCGCGTCTTCCTCATGTTCTGGGAGTCCCATGTTCGAGTTCCGGTTTGGGATTGGTTGTTCTTTGTACTATATGTGAGATGTGTGACTGTGCCCCCCCCCCCTGTAAAAAGGGGTTGCGCAAGCGAATGTGGTGAATGTATATCTAAGTCGTACTCTTGGCCCTAGTTGACGCTACTTCCGAAACAAGAGACGCTCCTTTCGGCTTAAATCTGTGGCTGTATCAGCGGGAGGCTTGTCCAAATGGCAAGTGCCATAAGCAACAACAACAGCAACACATCCTATTATTTAATATGGTTTCTCTATCGATAGTCTTCAGAAATGATGTTGCCTTATTTATATCAATCTAGGGACACCATGAGTACGTGGATGAGAAGCTACCGGAGAAGTAAGCATTTCCCCCTTTCTTTAAAAGGTACAGTACTATTTGTGTGATCAAATTGACCCCATTCCAATGAAGGATCTTACTTCTTCGGGAGGTGTTGTTGATTGAACGGTTAAAGACTATTTTATTACTGAGTTTATTACCAAATTTACTATTTAATGTGATTATTCAGATGCGTTGGGTTAGCAAATGGTGAAATGATTTTATTTGACCATTTCATAAAGAGATGACGGTTTGTTTATCAACAGTCATATATCTTTTATTTCTTATTATGACACCCGGTCTTGCATTACAACTTTGATATTTGTTAAGTAAGAAAATTGACCACAATCCACACATGCACAAATTCCATATACTAAATTAAGATGTAGTTATGAAATCAAAAAACAAAACATTATCATATGTGTTACGAATTTACTATTACAAACTGCTACAAAACTGAATTTGTATAATATATATTTGAAACTTGTATAATATAAATTGAAACTTGAAATTTGTCATTCAGCAAGCAGATTAATAAGAATGGCGTTATTGGTTTTAGAAAATTTTAGCAGTAGAATTTTTTCATTAATATTTGTAGAAGTTGCTCTATTTCAAAATATGTATTTACAGAGTCTGTTCTCAAATGAGTTATTGCTTCCAATTCAGGTAAATTTATTTGTTTTATATATTCATGGTTTTAAAAAACAACAAATTATGTTGAAATAGGTTTTGAATTATTAAGAGGTGTAATATTATTCTTTGACCATTTATTTCGAAAAGGTACAGTCATATGAATACTTGATTAAACGCATTGAGAAATAACAGATAGAATAAATATTTTACACAAAATAATTGTATTCTGTTTGACCGACTTCTTTCTAATAGCGAAAAACAGGCAGATTAATGGGATCAATATTCATCAATCGAAACAAATTTAAAAAGGCACATCTTACATATAAATTATTTGACAGTCAAAAATGCATAAAAATGTTAAAAGAACAAATTTGTTATTATAGAAATGATACTTATTTTAACTGCAGTGAATTCTTCAGAGGCCTAAAATGATGTGAATAATTACTGTATAACAAGGATTTCTATATAGGAAGGGCTTCTTTTCGCAACAAAGATATTTAAATTCAAGTTACATTTTACCAAAATAAAAACACGTTTTAGGCATGTGGAATATTCTTTCAAATTTCGTAACAAATAAGAAGAAAGTATAAAGACTTGCTTGACGTCAATTTTATGAAAATAAGGAAAGCAGCTTTAGAAAACGGAGAAAGTGGCGAAATGTGATCTGATTAATTCCCTTAAGGAAATACCTTGTGTCACAAAATTTTAGTATTGCGCAGTAAGAACAATATATTTCTTGAATGTACGTATATATGCAACAGTTCTTTTATATTATAATAAAAATCTATGACATTTTTTTAGCTAGTTAGTGTAATTAAAAACGTATTCTGAGAAGAAAAAGATAGTTTAATAAATTAACAAATAACAATTGATTATATGTTGGTTTGTTGAGAACATTCTATGAATTTCGCATTTATTTATTTGTATTAAAAAATTAATTCAGTATATGATAATATAGCAGTTATATAAATGAACTTTAGTGATTAATCAGTTTTATTTTGATGTCTTATGTAGATATTCAGAAAAGTGAAATAAAATCCATGACCTTTAAAATGCTTAAAGCTTTTCAAGAATAAATATTTCATGATTTAAAATTTTATTTAAAAATAATAAAATATATAATCAAAGTATCGGTACTGAATTACTGACGGAATATTTTCTACATATGAGGCAAATGTAGATACCGCGCTAATGAAGCATATCATTTTACATTGGCTCCATGTAAATAATGGAAAGTATAAATTGATATTATCCGGATTGGCTTATTGCATATTTATATAAATAAAATAGGAAAATGAAAACATATATATATTGACTTTCCATTACGAAATTTTCTTTTATTATGATCGAATTAATTTTTCTGTATTAGTATTCAAAGTATTTGACTAATTATTAAAAGGTGCGTGTCATCAAATCTGAATTTTCTAATTATAATGAAATATATAATTAAAGTATCGATACTGAATTACTGAAGGAATATTTTCTACATATGAGGCAAATGCTGATACCACGCTACGTGAAGCATATCATTTTACATCGGCTCCATCTAAGGAATGGAAAGTATAAATTGATATTATACGGATTACTTTATTGCATATTTAAATAAATAAAATATATATATATATATAATTAATTTGATTGAATTAATTTTTCTTTACATGTATTCAAAAAATTTGATATTTTATTAAAAGGTACGTGTCATCCAATTTGAATAATAAATACAATTAAAACTCATTAGATTCATTTATAAGAACTGAAGGTTCACTTCTTCTCAAAACTAACTATGGGTAAATTGTTTTTAGATGAGGTGAGCATTATAAATGAAAAACTACAAAACTGTTGAATCCACTAAACTTAAGTTCCTAATCCGTTATGTATAGACAATTCTAGGGGATTTTCTCATTATCCTACTTATAATTTTATTCAAGTTTCTCAATTTTCGGGGAAAAAAATGAAAAAAAAAAAATAATTGTGAGCAATCCTTCTAAAGTTTCCTTACAAAAGCTGAAATAAAGTTCTTGTATTTCTGTCCCCCACCCCCCGCATACCTTACATGCATTGGTGAAATATTATTTGGAGAGAATGTAGTATTTTTACTTCATCTAGCGCGAGAATATATATGGATTTTGGCTGCATTTATTTCAATTGATTGGGAATTTTACTAACAACTACATTTGTTGTCATAAAATAACATGCCAAATTTCAATGATTTAATGCATTTTTAGGAAACTGCATTTACACGCATGCAAAAATTCAGATCAATAGTGATCAATCCTATGATAAATTCAATTCAAAATTTGATAGGAATTTTCATTTAGATATTACACCTGTGTATTAATTTTTTAAATCTAGCTTTTGACATTTTTTTTTAGTCATTGAGAGTTGGCTTGTATGCGAAACTGCAGACAGACTTCCTTTTAAAGAATTTCATTCGAAACTTGACAGGAATCTACAAATTTGGACTAAGGAACCAGAAAAAATATTTTAACTCTTTCTCTCAAAGTGTTTTTTAGTTATCTTGTTTACAGTTCACATAACGTTAAAAATGTTTTTTTTAAAACTCAGCCTCTTTGACTTCACCCCCCCCCCATTTTTGAAGAAACGAAGAGATTCGTCAAAATTGTGTTCTAATTATTAGCTAATTACAGTATTATATTTATATTTCATATACGGAAAAGTAAAAAATGCATTCATTTGCATTTTCTCCGCAAATATTTTATTTGTAATTAACTAAACATAAGAGTGACTACCTTATATGTAATATTAACTTTTTTTCTTTACTTATTCATCATCTTGAGTAAATAAAACGGTTATCTTTTCACATCTCTGCTCTAAACGGCATCCCTCACGCAGCGAGAAAACTGCAGTAATGCAACCATTTTCATATTCTTCCTCCTTTTTCTACCTTCGGCCAGTTTGGCTCGTCTTCAAATTCGGAGCGGAAGTTGGCGCCCAACTTTTAAACAAAACGTTTCTCCCTCTAGCTGTAACAGGGAATCTAAAACTTTATTTGACACGGGCAAAATAAAACATGCAAACTGCTTCGGAAGGCTGAAAACAGATGCAGACGCTGAAATAACGGATTGTAACATTAATGCTCCCTTCTTATACCACGGGTAAACGTGCTTCATGTGGTTCTTGAAGAGGGCACATTGTTTTATTAAGTCAGACGGTGGGTTTTAATAACTTAAATGTTATGACTGCAACAAAATCGAGTAGTTGGATGAGAATGATGCATGGAAAGGGGATAAGTTGAGCCCTTTTTTTAAAACAAAATATTTTCCAAATTTCTAAAGATGTTTTTTTTACTATCTCTTATTTTTTTTATTTCTGATACATAAACCTCCTGCTAAGTCTCAGATATTGAAAGAAATTGTAAAAATTATTTAATTTCTTTCTAAATTAATAATATCAATGAAAAAATTTCAAAATCAAGTATAAGAGATGGTATAACTTTTTATTAATGCTAAAAAGAAAGTGGGTAATCCGCAACAAGGACCACAGGTATTTGAAATAAAAGTTATTGAATTAATCAAGTAAAATGATACGATTGATTGCGATTGAAATGATACGAAATGATTCGATAAGATTAAGATGATACGATTTTGAAAATGATAAAATTTTCAAAATCAAGTATAAGAGATGGTATAGCTTTTTATTAATGCTAAAAAGAAAGTGGGTTATCGAAACAAGAACCCCAGGTATTTGAATTAAAAGTTGATAATTTTATCGGGTAAAATGATACGATTTAAACCGCGGAATTCTAGGAATTATTTTACAATGTTCAAACCTATTTTTAGCACATGAAAAGGCTTATTAACATTTCCTAATAGAAACAACCATATGAGAATTGAATTCACAATGAAATGAAGCAACCGCATGACAGAAATTTTAACTATTCATAATGATCGTTGCGTGTTTCATCAACACGCAGATTCACTACCTGTAAAATTTGATTTAACCAACTTATTCAATAAATCACAAATTCTATAGATAAAATAAAAGAATCGATGGGAAATATACGATGCCATAGAATCCAAATATCGTATGATATGACACTGATACCAGTGTGATTCTGAAAAATCAGAGATATCAATTCTCTATAGTACCAATGTGGCTCTGAAAAATTAAAGATATCATTCTCTATAGTACCAAATATATTCCATAATCTAAATTTTCTCATGAAAATATATCTGCGGCAAATAAGCAGCAAGAACACTTATGTCATAACTGCACGTTAATCCGCAGCGATATTATTATTCATTATTTATTTATCCAAAATTTGTAAATAAAAACAGAGCAGTGATTTTGTCATCTGCTTTTAATCTTTCATAGGGCCATCTAAAGTATGCTTCCCACCAAATTCATCAACTTTATTATGCATTGATGTTGATTTACTTAATTTCTGACAATTTTTTCAATAAGAGAGAAATTTAGATGCTTCAGTTTCTTAACTCACACCAAATGATGTATCTTAATTTATTATTTAATTATTTATTAGCTAAATTAATTAATTAATTGAATCACATTTATTTACTAAGCTGACAAGTCGCTTATCTTAAACCAATTTCAATCCCAATTTTTTTTCTCAATATATCATAACCGGAGAAAAATGGTCTTTAAAAGGGTTAAAATCCACTGTACCCTCCGAAAGTTGATCAAACCTTAGATTTATATTAAAAGCTCCTAAAATGCTGCAATAATGAGAAATAATTCATTCATATACAAGTCTGACATAAATGCTAGCTATAAAAGTTATCAAAAAAAAAGCGAGCATTATTGAGCCATTTATGTGGATAATTAAAGGAAGTGTATTTGACACTTTGATGCATCTAAGGTACTACAGAGAAAATTAAGAGCTCTGATATTATTATTATTTTATCTAGATAATTTATTGAGTACCAAATTATTGTCCTTTTAAGAGCCAAAACTGAGTTTTACTTTTCAATGTCTATTGTCCCTTTTCCTTAATGTTTCTGAAGAAAAGTAGTTTAAAAAAGAAATATATTCTAATAAATAGATAATTAAGATGCTTCAGTTTCAGGAGTTCAAATGGAAATTTCAGGAGTTTTGAATGAAGCCAAAATAATATATTAAGTTTGATTATGAAGACAAGAAAGATGTTAAGGATATTGCTTAGTATATTGCATAAGCCTTGGCAAGTATACAAGCGAATAAAATTTAGAAAGGGAAATTTCGAAAATAATTAAAGGTAACGAAAGAACAAAAATGACTTTATTTCAAGGGAATATATTGCTCATAGTTAATGTTTTTTCAATGCAGGGGCAATTATTATTATTGCTTATGTTACATCATACAATATGCATACAAAAGTAGAAGGAAATAAGAATTTTTAAGGCTAACTAACAGATAAAATTTCACTATTAAAAAGATTTTTTAATTGGATTTGTCTAAGTATTTTTATTACAAACAGTCACCCCTATTGCCACAGAACTAAGCAATATAAACATAGACTTTTATGGCTGACCATTATTTTCATAAACTATCCAGCTTTTACTAAGATTACAACGACTAACTAAAGTTTAAAAAAGATTAAAAGGAAATCTGCCATGTATATTTCAATGCATTATGTCAGAACATCATTTCTTGAACGGCCAATTCTTGAACGGCCAAAGAGCCACGTGCTCGCGCAAGTGAAATTATATTTTTATTCATTTTAATGGTTTCACTGAATGAGTCACTTTAGTATCGCAAACTATCCAAAAAACTTTGTCTCGCATTGATTGTTTCCAAAAAATATCACATTTCCTATTTATTTCATTTCATATAATCGCGTGCTCAAAATGACATTTTTCTAGGTTGCATTTGCTGTAGTCATTAACTTATTTTTTTAAAAATCAGAGCCTTTGTAAATGGCAACGCGTTATTGAAAGCTGACTTTTTTTTAGATGCTCATGCAGATTATAAAATTTTTATTTTTTCGCCTACGGATTTTTGTGGACACCAAAAGCCTCATTCCCAAAACAACATTATATTCTGACATGATAAAAAATATTCAGACTGTTGGTAAAATGTTAGAAATCTTTTTCACCCTTTTTTAATGTTTTAAAAATTTCAAGGTATTATAATATTTTGCTAAAATTATCACTATCCATAATGGGTTTTCTTGCACTTGTTTAACTAAAAGCGAATTCTATGACTGTGCATTAAAAAACCATAATTAGTTAATTATTTTTATAGTATGAGTGTTTTATTAATTCTTGCCTGAGTTAAAAGTAAAAGCCCATTTTAGACCGAAAAGAAAACGGATTCAGATTATTATTAGATACATTATGATACTTACAGATAAATTATCGGATTTTTATGTATGAAAAAAAAACCTTCTTATCCTCGGTCAAACTATAACCATTATAAAAAAATATATTCTCCCTATCTTTATTAAACATGTTAGAATTCATTAGAATCGCACTGGTTATGCTTTTCATAATATGGTAAAACCAGTGCATTTTACTACTACTAATAATAATAAAAAAACCACAAGTGAATCTTCTGAATTTTTTATAAAAAACCATAATCAAATAGTTGTTTTATATATGGTTTTTCTTAATTTTTGCTTAAATTAAAGATTAAATCTTTACGTAGTCTGAAAAGAAAATGCATTCAGATTATTAGACACATTACACTACATCAAGACAAATGATCAGATTTTTATTAGTGGTGAAAAACCCTCTTATCCTCATCAAACTATCCCAACATTAAAATTGTTTTTTCTTCTTTATTTAACATTTCAGAATCTGTTGGTAATAATTTTATCGAACAGAAAATATCCAACTTACCACATTCAAGCGGTGCTCAAAAGAATAGCAAGAATCGACGACCTCTTTTTCCCTCTCGCAAGCGATTTTAAATATTAAAATAGAGTTATTATTTCACAGAAGTAGTGGCAACAGCTGTGGACTCGAGATGGCAGAGGGGAAAAATGACGGTTGAGTTTTATTCTCTCTTTCGAAGCGAGCCGGTGTGGGTGGAGGTTCCGATGTTTCGTTTGGCACTTTGCCTTTGTTTTGAACACGTGGTTTTGTGGAAACCGCTTTTCCTATGACATTATTAATACACAAAAAATTACAACGAATTTGTTTCTACTAATGTATCGTTGTCATCTAAAGAGACGAATATTTTCAAGGTAACATTTGCCCGCATTTATTCAAGAAAACGTAATTATAGCTTTGAGGAAAAAGGCAACTAGTATTAAAAAATTTCACAACAAAAGACAAATGTTGGCAAAAGTTCGCGTTTCACCCCTTTGCCTGAATTCAGAATTTTCTGTGGAAAGATGGGATTTTGGAAAGATATAACACTACTTTTGTTCGAAGCTTAGCTTGACTAAAACCTGGAAAGTGTCCAAACAGAGTTTACTTACCTAGGGACTTCTTGGCATATGAAAAGAAGTTCTTCAGATGCACTTGATTTAAACGCTCCTCACCCTTTTTCACGTAAGGACTGCACATATTTTATATTTTCATTTCACATAGATCACACATTATGATGTAGATTTTATATCCTTTTTTTTTTCTTGCAAATGAAAATGAAAATTTTTGCAAAAATAGAAATTTATCAAACGTTGCATTGTGATACGTGTATTAGAGGCTCAGGCTAACTTATACTTTGTTCCATACGCAAGGTAACTCTGATAAGAGTACTTTTTTTCATAAAAAACTGTTAATGTCAGCGTTTTATATTTTGATGTGATTCCTTGGAATAATCGAACAACTTTAATTCTTGGCAGTATTTTGGAATTTAAAGCAGACGTTTTTCAGCTTCAATATGAAACTTTTGAATGAGTTTTTTTATATATACAGGACATATCAATTTATGAAATTGGATAAAAAAATGTGACTATTAAATAGAGTTCTAATAACTGTTTCAGAAATGCCTACAAAATTATTTATACACACTAAGGTTTTTAATGAGAAAATAAAGGATGTCTTCATGAGTTTTTTTATGCGAATGCATTATACTTCAAAATATTTATTTGGTTATGGTATATAATACATTTTGAGTGAAGATATAAAGACATATAAGTCGCATAGAATGACCCAAAACACTATTTCTGAATCCAGAGCATTAAAGGTAATACGATTGCCTTTCAAAAATGTCTCAATAAACTGGTCTATATCGTTGAGTATAAAATTTCAGGGGGAAAAAAACCTTCAGGCAGCCTGAATTCCAATGGTTTTATAGAGTATAACTAAACATCTTTAAAATGTAAAGTGAGGATAAAAAAATAAAAAAATTACTAGTTTAGTTTAGTTATATAAACATCTTTTTATAAAGTAACGCTAAGATTATTTTGGGATGGACCTCGTAATTTTGAACCATGGTCAGATGACGAGAGCGTCACCTGAGCTGGCACTCCAGTCTCCGCACTACGCCATACCAGGTGTTTTTTTCCCGGGTACTTTTTTAAATATTCCTTTGATACTTTTTTACACAATTTTTTAAATACATATTATGTATATGTTTTCTAAACTAGAAGCTTCAGCAAGATAAAAATAGTTCAAATATTTTATTTTTAGAAGAAATAATTATTAATTATTCGCTAAAAAGTGGATAGATTTATATTAATGTTGTCGTATATTGATGTTGATAAAACATATTGTTGTTAACAGACAGTCAAAATACTATAAAGAGTGATATTCGTATGTGGTAATGTGACAGTTTGGTATAATTCTTTACCAAATTGTTTCGCCATCTATTTTTCAAATTTATTTTTGGACCATTAGTTAGGTTTTGGTACAAAATAATCCCCCAAAAATTTCTTTTTAATTAATTAAAGTAATTAAATTTATAATTGAAGATTTTTAATGTTATTTTTAGTTTGTATCTATTGTTTTCTACTAGAAACGTTATTTCAAATACTGTTAGAAAAAAAAGTCATTTTGAGAAGATATCAGCAGGATTTAATCGGCACTAAAGCTCAGTAAATAAAGGATTAAATAAAGCAACTTATAATTTATGCCGTAAGTATAACTTTCAGGAGTATAATTTTTGAAGCTATTCTAATGAAAATAATCTATTAGAAAGTTGTAACTCCAAATATTTTTTAATTGATTCTTCCAATTGGATTGAGTTATATTTCCCAAGATTCTAATCATAAAAAATACATGAAAAAGTTTAGTAGTTAACAAGTAGTTAACGGTCATAAAATTGTTTTTTCTAAAAGAAAATTTCAATCCAATGAATAAGAAGTAATTAATTATCTTTGAATAAGATGAATAATGGTTTAAAACGACATCTTTAAAAAAATTAATTATAGTTAAATGGCTTTAGAGCTATTAATAATTAAGCTTTGTCATGGAGATTTCGAACACAAGACAGTTTTGTAACAGATTTAAATTCAAACCTAAAAAAAAAAAAGAGTAAGGCGATTGCACATTCCCATCCACGAAAAGCATTTCAAAAAGTTAATACGATGTTTTACAGGCCATTAATATCCAGGTTTTCCTTTCGCTTTTTTAGCGGGATCAATTTCTGCTGGCAATCTTCTCGCGTTCAATTATGTATTTGGTTGATTGTGGCTTTTACGTGATCGAAATTTAACGTTGAGGGTACAAGCCTTTTTTTTAAGCCGCCGAACTTGAACCAGTGTTACCCGAACTGTGGCCTTTCGCCCGAGAACAATTAATCTATTGTAAAGAGGCCCTCTCATTTCACGCAACATTGCAGTTAATTACTAGACTGCGAGCAGGCCGCGATTCCATTCTGCTGACCACCCCCCGTACTCATTGACCACTCTAAATGATATTTTTGTTCCTCTCGGCGATGATCGGTGTGCATGCATACGTGTGTACTCCATTCAGCCGCCCACCAGCTTTTATGTGTGGATTTAACGGCGTAATGAGCGCATGTTGATTGCTCTTCGTGTCGGCAGTTTACCGGCTTCCTGTCTTTCGGTGTAAAAAGTGGAAGAACGAATGCAGGGCACGTTTCGAATAAGGGCGTCTGTCGATGTTGAGAGATACCTGTTCTTTTTTTCAGGTTCCTTTATCAGCCGATATGTTTTGTTTTATGCATGGCATGGCGTTATATTGAATTTTTCAAAGCGTGTGATCTTCATATGATTAATTTGGAAGTTTAGAAGAGCAGATGATAAGAAGCGCAAGAAAACTTTATACACAGGTTGTGTTCTAAAGCATCATTAATAAAATAGTTCATAGATTTTCGATTGCTTATTACAGTTTCGAGCTCCATTTAGCGAGTTATTGCTAATGAAGACATAATTAAACGATGATACTAGTTATAGGATTTTTAAGTATAAAATATACAGGGTGGCCATGAAGTCTTTCACTGAGAACAAAATTTACTATGTAAAAATCATTGAATTTAATACTAAATATGGAATATTCATGCTCTTGATTTTTTTCAGTCCTACTGACAGCTCAATTGATATAGAAATGCAGATTTTGCATTCACTTATTGTCAAAATAGCGTCAAAGAAGGAAAAGGTTCAATATTTTCTTGTCTTACGTATCAATTTAAATCGCCCATTACTATTCAGCACCAATTTTGAGGTTGCATAAAATACGAAATATTTCCAATGCCAGTTGTAGATATCGATACATTCGAAGTTAGGTTCATAGATGCTGCGTCTAGTGTGTTCAGTCTTTCTGTGGGAATTTCAAAGCTACAACCTACTTCTAAATGATAAAACAGAGAAACCTATACGACAGCCTAAATTCTATCATTTTGAAGCAAGCACAACACGTTTTCATTTTGTAGGGGAAAATATCTTTGGAGTTTTGTTTTTAAAATATTTAAAATAAAAAAAACTGACTCCTATAGAATCTTGTTTTCTAATGCTTCCTCTATGCAATGAATGATGTCAGATATATTAGCACAAATTTCAAATCCCTGAATACCATAGTTGTATTTTAAGATATGTTATATGAAGGAAGATACCTATTATTTATACCTGAAACAAATTGACCTTATTTTTATACATACGAAAAAATAAGCTTAACATGATTTCATCGTCTTTTAAGTTAAAAAAAAATCACATTTATCACATTTAATAATCAATGCTTTTTACAATAAATAATTTTAAAAATAATACAAAATAAGCATATAATTTTTATAACATATAAGTATAAATTTATGTAATATTAAGTAAAATTATTTAAATATGTAAGCATAAATATAACCAATGAAAATTGTTTTAAAGGTTTTTTTCAACAAATCGGATTGAACTCAAGAGCTCCCTTATCAGTAATTAACATCAGTCAAAGTTCATATCCTTCTCTTCCTCTGCATTTTGAAGAATTTTAAACTGAATAGTAGATAGGAAAAATCCTCTTTAATTAATTTAGGCTCTATTCTATCTCTTTAAATACGGCATTCAGTTTTAAAAAGTTGGGAATCCTTAAAAGAAACATTCAAAGCTAATTCTATTCAAGCAATAACTTGAGACACGTTTAGATGACTGAAATTGCATTAATGTAGAATTTGATACTGTTCATAAGTGTTTATATTAAACAATAAAAAAAGTTATAGATATAATCAGTGTCGTTATTTTAAGGACATTGAGACCCGGCTAAAATATACAAAATACACACAAAATAAAAACAAACACACAAAAATAGAAATTACAATTTATGATAAAGCCCAGGTTGGGTTTTTCTGAATTAAAAATGTGGAATAAAAATGAAATATTTTGGATGAAGCCAACCTCCCACATATTTTATACAAGGAAAATAACCTCATTCGTTTAGTAATTATATTAATTTAGAGTTCTAACAGGAATATATGAAAAATATGTAAATACCTCACTTTTAATGGAATCTGTCAATGAAGAGTAGCTTACCTGTAAAAAAATAAAATAAATAAATAAAAACACATATAAAAAAGTGAAACAGCCAAGAATCCTTTTTTTTATATATTCAATTAAATTTTTACCAAAACTGAATGAACCGAAAATAGTACAATTAGTACCAGAAATTTAATGTATAAATTAAAAAGAAATCTTATCTATTAAGAAACATTGTAATTTAAACATAGAATAGATTTTAAAAGCTAAATTATCTGTTTTAATAGTTGTGATTTATGATTGCTTGAAAGGTATCTGTATTCAAAGGTTTTGTAAAATAAAATACGAAAAAAAATCTAAATAGAACTAAAAAATTAATATTATTATACTTTGATTGTTAAGGCAAAATATTGATGCATCATATGAGTTTTTTGCAAGTGACCAATGAAACTTATTATTATCTTATAGAGAAGTAAGGCATATTCTGATAAATTATTGTTACCAAACTTGAAGCACGGTTGTAAATGCAAGTTTTCCAAATTATGGCTGGAATTAGATTTCTAATAAAAATTTCTCATTTAAAAGTTAGTAACACGTTGGAGCAAACGGAGTAAATTGTTAAAAAGATTATTAAAAACTTTAAAACTGATATTTGCCTTAGTAATGAAAATAACAAAATACAAAAGTAAGAGAAGAAGCAAGTTGTACTCTTGTATATTTCATGATGAATATTTTAAATTAAATTTTTTTACTTAAAACCAAAAAAGATATATTTATGTTGCTTTAAAGAGTAAAAACCATTATTATTTCGAAAAATATCTTGTTTCTAAATTATTAATATAAACAGAGCTAGCTATATTTGGCTATAACGAATATGGCAAGTATAAGACAATATTTCATACGGTTAGCTTACGAAATATATTCGAGTACAAATTAAGTTTTTCTCTTTCTTGATGAATATAAATATAAATATAAATATTATTACCTTTCAATGTTTAAAAAATTAAATCAATTTACAAAATAATTACCATAATGCACTTTGCATGCATTTATTATGAATGTTTTTTTCTGGGTAGTTATAAATTTATTCATTAAATGAAGTCTAACTTTTAACCAATTTTAGTAAATAAATTTGTGTACTATCATATATTGATTATTAAAGAATGACTTAATTTTCAGGTATTGAAAGTAAAATTTAACTAAAAACTTAATCAATTTTAGTAAATAAATTTGTGTACAATCATATATTGATTATTAAAGAATGACTTAATTTTCAAGTATTGAAAGTAAAATTTAACTAAAAACTTAAAATTCCCTTTGCAATATGGTGTCAAAACTCAAAACCTAAAAATGCTTAGTCAAAAATAAAATAGATTTTTTAAAAGAAAAAAATGTGTTTTTGTTAGTCTATAGGTTCATAGTAAATGATAAAGAATTGTTAAGTTGATGCAGTAGTAAGAGCTGAAAAATACAAACTAACACTTCCGTAAAATTGTATTGTGTAAAAAATATTTTATGAACCTATTAATTTTGATATCTCTCTTCAACTTTGACTATGTATTCTTATTATTCTTCGTAATTATTTATCAAAAACCTGAACACTTTTACTTTAAAAGTTCTGAAACTTCGACTAATACCCAATATATAATTGATAAAAGGATATTTGTATTTCGATGTTAAGGAAAGCAAATTATTAAATCAAAATAATTTAAATTAAATTATCAATCAAAATAGTATACATTTCGTTTCAGTGTTATTTTAAACAAGTAAAAGAGAGAGAGAAAAACAAATTAAATAATCGAGATTTCTTCTCACAAAAGATTTACACGATCTAGATGAACTGCAATGATTTAAATCAATAAATATTCAAAAGTGCTGCAATATAAGCATCTATTCATGAAAAGCCCACAAATTAAATTAATAATTTGTAAATGAAATCATTAATTTAAGTAATGAAAATAAGGATGTAATTTTCCTCAAAAATAACTAATTTACAATAGCTTAAGATAGCTGATAGCTAGCTTCCGAGATTTACAACATATAATTTTCTGTATAATACATTATATTCAAAGTTATATTTAAGAAATACTACAACAATTCATATTGTGAACTCTTGTACATTAAATGACTAATGGTCATATAATCGAAATCCAACTTTCACTTAAAGAATTTCACGTTCATTGCGTACAAACTAGAATGCAACATTTTTTCTAAATGTATTAACATATAAATTTTTTTCTAGAGTATGTTTTTTAGTTCACGATGTGAATTTGTTCCGATAAAATTAACATGCATATCTGATTAAACTGTAAGAATTTGTAAACATTGCAATCAGAATGAAAATACTTAAAAGAATTAAATTACAAAAACATGGAATGCTAAATAGAAAGTTTTATTGAAATTTATTTCTAAATTCAAGTTGGATTTAAAAACTACAAAATTCTTATTAATATTTATTTTGTATTTTTTATTAATATTTTCGCTAAGAATTCTAAAATGAGAAAATTTGAAATAAGGTTTGGTCTATATAATAAACTTCGATACCCTTGAAAATTAAAAGAACAACTCAAAAAATATCATTTATAGATGATAATTTTAAAGTTGATATAATTAAAAAAGTAATTATATTGTTACGTAAGAACAAATTTTTAGAACGAAACAAGGACAAGAAAAATTTACATTTTCAAATTGATTTTAAATTCCCATTAATAATACAAATTGCCTATATATTAACACATCTATAAATGAATTTGCAACTGTTCTTCATTTACATATATCGAAAACACCATTGTGAACTAAAATAAGAATAATAATATTCATGTTTCAAGCAAGCATATTTATCAAAGTTGCTACAAAATAAAACTGTTGCGCACTTAAAATATTCTCAATAACTGTTCCTGGCATAATTGAAATCAACTACTCTCCTATTATCCCATTTGAACTACGATTACTCTAATAACCAGATTCTCCTTGCTTTATTAACATGATTATCAACAACTATTTAATAAGTGTAATATATTGTCTTTTAACGGCCGTTTGATGAACCGGTTGATGCCCATAACTTTGACTGAGCGATTATTTTAATCTAATCAGTCATGAATAACAAAGTTAATTATTTTGGTTTCCATATTTTTAAAAGATTAATACCAGGATGACAGAACTAATGTATTAAAAAAAGGCTAGAAAAAAATTAAGAATCCAACTTGAGCCATTAGGATCATCATTACGCAGATTCAATTTTCGTTAAAAGATGTTGCGTAGAATATTTTAGAACTAATACTAAAAAACAAATTTATCAATTCCTATCCTATTAAATAATTCTTATTAATAACTCCTATTCACTGTCAGATGTAATAAATAAGAGCAATACATGAGCCTTCAGTCTATGCAATTTATAATGATTCTTTCTATACAGCGGATGATTATGGTTCTATTCGCAATGAGCATAGATTAAGGCTCATAATTTTTTGATGCATTATAGATATAGCTTATTTTTATAATTACAAATTCTTCCCAATAGTTTCATGTTTTTATGTGTAAGTAAACAAATATATTTTATCTGTTGGGCGGCTGAAAAAGAAAAAAAAACATTTGGCATTTTAAATTCTATTTTTTTTATTTCATGCAAAGAATAAGGGCAATAAGCAGTCAAAATCGTGATACAAGAACAAAAACAGCTGAAATTTTCCCTTTGGCAATTTTAATTTCTTATTTTAATAGGGATTTCTTTGACATGTGTTGATTTAGAAAAGGGAATCTTCAATATTTTTGAAGAATGTTGTAATCATTAAATTTTTTTTATCCTTTCGCTCAGAACGAGAAACTGCTGAATTCAGCATTTTTATATAGCTCATGTAGAATTATTTATATAAAAAACTGTACTAAGAAATACGAGAACGGATTGAAGTTCATATGGGTTAAATTGAGATAAAAATTATGTAATTTAATAAGATTTAAATTACATTAAAATATCATTGCACACACACACACACACATATTCGGTAAAAATTAAAGACAACTGTATTAAAATATATTTACATTTTATGCAGTTATATAATTTCAGAATTTTTCACTAATGATTTTATTTATATAAAATGAGCTTTTTATATAAATGAACCTTTTTGTTTTCATACGAAAGATCAACTTTTATTCAACAAACAGCAATTTTCATAATTTGAAAAAACGTTTTATTAGAACATTTGCTCTCATGTTCAAAGCGTAAGGGTTAATAATTGATTTTTACGAATCGTTCTATGAATTTTTGTTTGTGAATTGTACAAATTCCGGTTACTTCATCAAGGCTTAAATCATATAAATCAAATCATTAATAGCTATATAAATTTGATTGAAGTGGGAACAAAAATTATTCTAAAAGCACAGGACAGAGATTTTGATTTTTAACTTTTGAAAGGAAACTGAATTCAGAAACTTTATCATCGATTCAGTAAGCAAAGATAGGGCGAGTTGCTCAAACGATGCATTTTACAACTTGAACAATTTTCTCTTTTAAATGTAATGATATCTGACTGCTCAATAACTCTTTAATGAGGTTTGTTTGAGATAGGGAAATTAAAGGACTCTAAATCCCCAGGCAGTACACCGACCGCTTCGAAATGATCACCGCATCGTGGTTTCTGACTCCCCACACCCTATAAAAAAAACGCCACGCAGCGGACCAAACTAATTCACGCTCTTCAGTAAAATGTCCGATGCATCCTGCTTTTCATTAAGTTGAGGATGAATTCATGCCTTCTCCACATCAAAGCCCGGGAGCCAGTGAACCGTTCCTGCGGCCGCCACTGCAAGGAGTTCCCGTTGGGATTCAGGGAGAGAGAACCGTGCGAAGTGTAAGGTTTCCCCTTCTGCTATTGCCGCTTTCACTGTGAATGCGTTTTCCCATCACTGCACAGAAGCTCCACCAGCGATCGTCGGACGCGGTTAGTTCTCCAGGGATCAACTACTCCTGGGAAACCGAGGGAACAAGCAAGCAGCCCCTTCGATAGGCTAAGAAAGTATTCATGAAGTAAGTAGAAATAGTTCTGGATAAACTAAGCGAGTTAAAGTATCACAAACAAGTGTAGTTTTGATTTGGTGAAAATATTTTTGAAAAATTGTTAATTTTAATAAAGAAAGTTTGTATTAAACAAGAACTCGAACCCCTTTGGGAGGTGCAGGTTAGAAATAGTTCTGGATAAACTAAGTGAGGAAAAGTATCACAAACAAGTGTAGTTTTGATTTGGTGAAAACATTTTTGAAAAATTGTTAATTTTAATAAAGAAAGTTTGTATTAAACAAGAACTCGAACCCCTTTGGGAGGTGCAGATTAATTTTTCATATTTTTTTTAGTTTGTACCTTACATACAGAAAATTTAAGAATCTTAATTTATAAACATCAAAACATTATTTGCCATACGTATACATAGGTATGTAATAAAATATCTCTAAATTAAATGCAATTCTTCGTCGTTTTACATTTAATACATTCATATTCTGAGCCTTGAGTCACTTTTTTAACAAGATAGTTTGAGGATCAATTCCATCTAAAATCGCTAGCATCTGAATTAATGAATATCAAACATTTTATCTCATATTTATGTATGCAATAAAATATCTTTAAATTAAACGCAATTTTTCAATTTTTAAAATCTAATACATTTATATTTAGAATTTGAGTCACCTTTTTTTTTTTTTAAAAAAAAAAGATAGTTGGAGGTTAAACCCATCTTGAATTTTTTTCATCAATTATAACATCATAAATTATTTTCAGATAGGAAATTTACATTTAACGAACGAAAAAATGAATACATGAAAGGAGAAAAATACATTCTCTTATGTTTCTTAGTCTTTTGCATTTGGATTACGTCTTCAGTGCTGAGGTTCTGAAAGATACCATAAGTACTTACAAAATGCCATTTTACTTTCAATAATTAATAATTTAATTTTTTTTTGTCGTTTCAATCTGCTATTTCAAGTTTTCGAGCCTTTTCTTTTGGTGAACAATGGATTTCATTGCTATTGATATCTACATTAAATTCAGAGCTAATCAGAGATATCAATATGATATGTAACTGCTAAATCAATACATGAAATTTAGGACAATTATTATGTATAAATATAATGTTATTAATACTCCAAGTACAAGTTGAAATGAGTATTGCATAATTGAACAAACATGGAAAGCTATCTGATAATCTATCTGATTTATTTGATTTTACCAACTATTTAATTTTCTTGAAACTAATTAACAGCTTAAAATATCAAATATAAAAAAGTTCTAAAAGTCTTCGATTATGATGATTAATTAATTGATTACATTATAACTGCACTTGAGCTAACCCAAATGAGTTCATAATTTGTTGCATCATTTTCTTCAAAAGATTAAGAATAGATAATTTTCATACCAAAATTTTGCAAAGGAGGCTAAATACGATGATTATTAGAATTATAGTCAAGAATTGAATATAATATGAATATATGAATTCAAGAATTTTTAATTTCTTGCTTATACAGGGTATTTATATTTAAACGACCCTACTTTAAAAATGTTTACAAATGAAACTACTGTTCAAGAAGTTGTGAAGTTTCGTATAGGACATAAGTAGGGATGGGAATTTGTTGAAGCGAATTAAAAAAGTAGTTAAAAATTTCGGCACCAGGGGCAGTTTTTCAAATGAATGACACATTTAGAAAATTTTTGACAAATTTAATTGCAATAAAACGGGCATCATTTTTCGTTACCATTTGGAATCGTAAGATAGCATGTTCCACCGTTGCTGTTAGTGTGTCCTGGGAAATTGGAAGAACATGCTGTGAGATGCTGCTTTTTAAACCAGGTAAAGTTTTTGGATTATTATCACGACTTACCAGATGTTTTAAATGTCCCCAAAGCCAAAAGTTATGTGGATTTTTGTCTATAAACTGGGGAGGTCACAGATCACGAAAGTGACGGCTGATGACAAGTTCATCTGTAAAATGATTTTAAAGAACGTTTTTTACACAATTGCTAATGTGTGGAGGAGCTCCACCATGAAAATTGTGCTCGAAAGGCATTGACGTGCTTGCTGTGGTCAACTGAGGAACATGCTATCTTACGATTCCAGATGGTAGTGGGAAATGATGACCGTCATGTTGAACACATTTTATTGAATTAAATTTGTCAAAAATATGCTAAATGTGTGATTCATTTGAAAAACTGCTCCTGTTGGCAAAATTTTAAATTATTTTTTTTATTCGCTCAAACAAATTCCCATCCTTCTTTATGTCCTATACAAAATTTCATAACTTCGTGAATAATAGTTTCGCCTTCAGACAACTTTAAAGTACGGTCGTTTAATTATGGACACCCTGTGTATAAAAGCAAGTTCAAAATGAAATAAAATTTAAATCTCTACTGAATAAAAGTAAGTTAAATGGTTCACCAAATAATCAAGTGAACGTTGTTATGTATTGACCAGATATGTAATACGTATATATCCGTGGATGATGAGTAACAGTAATGTAATAAATAAAAATAATAATTTGTAAATAAATCTAATTTGGGTAGACAAAATTAGGGGTTAATATAACAATCACATAACGTTTTTCTTCGAGGTTAAGCATTTCTGTTTTAAAAAATAGCATTCAACTCGATTGTGATAAGAAATAGAGTGAAATTTATTACTGATCTGAGCGTCTTGTAATTTCTATTGTGAACATAAAATTTATTGCTTGGAAACGTTATTATGTCTTGACAGGGGATAAAAAATTATTATCCAATTAAATTATAAAAGAATTATTAATGGAATCACAATAAAGTTTAATGGAGGGAGTTTGTAAACCAACTTTTGTTTTTTGTGACAGAGCCAGATGAACGCAATTATTACGATTTTTAATCACGTTTAGTATTATATTTGAATTCTTTCATCCGATCAAATTTCTTAATTTCGAAAATTTTATGCGTTAATAAATCAAATCTTTAAGAGCTAATATTTTTTGAAGCAATCTATTGCATTGCTAAGACAATACATATTCTGAATCAGTAGACTAATATCATTTTTGAAGACTTATATAAGCATAAACTTATTTACAAGTAGCTCAGATTTTTTCATTATCAGAATTATATTCTTCACATTTTAATATGATAACTTAATGGATTGAATTATTATCTCTAAATTGCTGTATATATGATGAAAAAATCGTTCTAAAACAATCCACAAAGGAGAATGATGAAATTAAATTTGGTATGTATTTACTTCTTGGGTTTTAAGCGCGTGTTAAAATGAGGCCTCCATCATTTTAATTTTATTTCTAATGAAAAATCAATATAAATTCCACATGTTTCTCTATAATGTTAGAGAATATTATGAAAGAAAGTCAATTTTCCTAAACTTTAAGATTAAATGCAAAATAAACCTATAATGTCTATTGAATTATATCAGTATTATCTCGGTATTACTTTCTGTCTAATTTTAAAGTTTTTTTTTAAATTTTGAAATTCATTTTATAAATACTTTCCAAAGTTTTGGTTATTGCATTTATACCCATCCCTGTTGCAAATATATTAAATGTAATTTCATTGTGTGGCTTATTATATCTGTTATATAATTACAAGTCAATTTTTTAAAATAAAAATAAAGAATTTAAAACATTTTATACGATTGTTTGGACAAAAAATTCCCATTTCATTCAAATTATTATAATAATAGAAATAAATATATCAATGCCTTATGATTCAATAGATTTTAAGATACAATATGTCTTAAGATTCAATAGTATTTATGATACAATATATCTTAAGATTCAATAGATCTTAGGATACAATATGTCTTAAGATTCAATATTTTTAAATCATAAGGCATAGAATTGAACTACACGCAAAAAATTATTTCACAAAAAGAAAAGAAAAAGTACAAAAAACTATAACAAATAACGAATCCATATATTATTGATTAAAGATGCAATTATCAATTCCAAATAGTTTTTAATATATGTATTGAAAATCATTTCAGTTTCTTTTACATTCAAATACTTAGACATAAAAAGTTTAAACAAGAATTACATGATAGGCATGGGTTTAAAACTAAATCTATTTTGGGATTATTTTCCCACCTTTTGACTTTGTAATAAAATTTATTTTCTTCTTCAAAACAAAAAATATTTTTTTCACTCAGTAATCAATAAGTAAACTGAACAAGAAAAAAACTCCAAATAATATTGAAAGAAAACAAACTTTATCAATTAAACAAATTCTATGAATTGCAAATTGTTTTTTATCTGCAAAGACAGAAAGAAAAAGAGCATTTTGTTAATGGTCCATTCAGAAGTTAATCAAGAAAAGAATGCGATACTTCATCAGGAGGTCAGGATCATATTGATGATTTCGAAACTTGTATGATGTTCGAAAGGTGTGAACTAGCAAGAAAAAGAAAAAGGTAGGGGGGGGGGACAAACGATGAAAGCAAAAGAGATTTTTGCACAATGCCTTATAACTATTAACTCTACCTAGATAATCAACTTTATTAAACATCATTCCACTGTTTCAACGATAAATAGAAGAATGGAATATCTTTAGTAGTCCAAGGTAATCTAGAGCTATTAAGATAGCATTAATGAATCAAAAATAAGAGAAATTATGTTTTCCAACGTGAGAAGTTTCAGTTGAAATCTTATTAGAACTATTTTAAACCGCCAAGCACATTTAAAGAAAGTCACAGAATAGATATTTTTAAAAATAGGCTTAATTTTAGCTTTTTTGTTGATTTTTTTAAAAAAATTATTTCAAGTATTGGTTTGTTAAATGGAAGCAATATTTTCTTCAATTATAAAATGCTAATTGTGTAAATAGTATAAGTAAATCATAACTTCAAGTTTGAAATTACATTGATTTAAATGAGAAATCTTTCTTATCACGGCTGGTGTCTTTGGTTCTTTTTTTTATTCAAAAAGATTTTGTAAATAAAAAGCAATGTTTTTGTAATATAAAAACGACCAAAACTAAAATTGAAGGACATTTTTTTCTCATTAACAAGTTAAATTTATTAATTGGCCTTGTAGTTTATAACATATCAGACATATTGCGATATTTCGAATGAAATTCACCTATTAATTAAAGAGTATTTTATGTTCAATAAACAAGTAGAGCTTTGATTTTTCTTGGAATGAAAAATTTAATTCAAATACCTTTTTAAAATCGTAGATGATGAAAGAAATCAGATCAAATACCATGGTACTTTTCGAGTTTAATTAAATTCAAATTATTGCATAAAAAGGCTCGAAGTATTTGGAGTAAGGATAAATTTTCAGAACTCAAAGAACGTGAAACTACATATTGTTGCTCGAGTAAAATGCTCTATATTTAACTTTATTAAAATGACTTAAGAGGAAAAATATTCATTACTATTAGGAAAATATTCATAATAGTAAATTGATAAATGAAAAATATTCATTACTGTTATGTAAGGATCTCGCTTTCTATAAGCTTTCTAATTTTTATTTCTATAAATTCCTAAAGTTATAAGTTTCCTTTTAAATTAATTAATTCTTTTTTAAATTATAAATATTTCTGATTTTGCCATGTTCCCCATTGTAAAAAGGATCAAAAATAAATAATCCTGGGCAACGTTTTAAATAATTCTTTTTTTTTAATTAATAAATATTTATAATATTACTATCTAATCCCTTAAAACTTTTATCACATTAGATTGTTTATTAATCACTTAATAGTTTCGAAAATAGCATTTGTATTTCATTTATTATCTTGAAGCGTTTGAATTTAATGCCTTCACCCTCATTCATTTATTACGCTATACCTATATTTTATTATAGAACGTCAAAAAAGCAAATTTTGCTAATATTTAATAGATTTTTTGAGGCGTATATATATTACATTTAACAATTTCTATTGAATTTTTTTTACTAAAAATAATATTAAAATAATATTATAAAAGTTATGTTATTCTCTCAGACTCAGGAATAGGTTAATTTGCACTTTGTTGGAATATTTTATTGTATTTTAGTGCCAGAACACTTTTATTCATATTGAATTTAAAAAATTATCAAGGACAAAAACACTCTGTACCAACAGTACCAATGGTGAAACATTCAGAAGCAAAAGCGTTATGTAGCGTTATTATGTCAATAGAGCAAAATCGGGTCTGTGGTTAAACTGTTGGTCCATTCCCAGTGAATCAACTATAGGTTAAACTGTCAAAACCAGATTCACCAATTAAATGAAATGTATACAAAATGAGAACCAGAATTCCCATAGTTAACCCGGACAAAATACTGCAGGATATTGAATACTTTACAATGCAAAATATTGCATACTTTACAATATGATGAATATTAGGAATGATAAAACTGTTGTACTATATCTATGTAAAGTTCGGGTTATGATGATAGTGTAAAAGATGCAGGTAAAATGAAGTACAAGTATTGATATCGTTTTAAGATCATTATGATAGAATGCTCTATTCTATAGGAATGAAGAGTTTATATATATATATATATATATATATATATATATATATATATATATATATATATATATATATATATATAAAAGAATTATTCCATTGTGAATAAACTGGATTTTATTTAGATGTAAATGTATTTACTATCTTCATATAAATTCCTACCCGAACTTTACATAGATATAGTACAACAGTCTTATCATATCTAATATTTATCATATTGTAAAGTATTATAATGCTGCAGTATTTTGTCTGGCTTAGCTATGGAAATTCTGGTTCACATTTTGTACATATTTTATTTCATTCATTCGTGAATCTAGTTTTTGACTGTTTAACCTATAGCTGATTCACTGGCAATAGACCGACAGTTTAACCACAGACCTAATTTTGCTCTATTGACATAATTTTCCCATTTCTTTCTTTCCAGCGTTTGATGCACTTATAATAATAAGTCGCCAGACAAATCTCAGACAATTAATTCGCCAACATTTCCGAAAAAAGAAAGCCGAATATGTAATTCAATAACATAATCTAATATATCTATGCGAAGTATAAGTGCGTTTCAGAAGAGACAGGTGTTCAAACGCATTGTGGATGCTCCTCCACCCTTAATAAGGAATCCCAGATTATAATCACAAAGAAGAATCGTTAGGTCCCACATAATTATCACAAAAGCAGTTCTAAGTGCGGAGGGACGAAAAATAGTCCCTAATCAATCGTCTATTGGACAATTATGTATCGTATCAATGGGAATACAAGGGGATGGTAGGAGAAAAAAATTCGAACTAAATCGATTGGAAAGAAAAGAATCTGAAAGATCGGCATCGTTAGTGGCATTTATGTGTCAGGGATGGAAGGGACAAGGGGATGAATACCCCCAAGAATCTTGGAAAGCAATTAGAGACTGAATGTACAATCAAGGGACAGAAAATGGGATCTGATTGCGATAAAAATGATTTACGCGTGCACCCCGGAACGTTTTACCAAACACAGTTTTTACTTCAATTCATTTGATTTTCGGTGAGGGATGGTGCGTCGAAATGTCTATTAGTATTCCACATTCGATATGTGTGATTACTTTGATTTTTCCCCCCTTGCCTATTAAGGTTGGGTCGTTAGTGTGGTGTGCAAAAGTTGAAGCGATTGTAATGAGAAGAAGGAATCTGTCCTTTGCATTTCTATTGGCAATAATGAGATATCGCCATGAGCTCCGGTTGGAGGCGAGATATTTCGGATAGTATTAACTGTTAAATTTGCATAAAATATATAATATGCTGTGCAGTCATGGGCGCATGCGTTAACAACTCTTACTAGCTAGGTTACATGTGTTTAAAAATATGTTTTTCCTCACATTAGCAAAAATTAAGTAATTATCATAATCCAGAATTAAATTTTATGAATAAAATAAATTTTAAATAGAATTTATTTAATAATCAACAATTGCAAACAAAACTAAAAATTTTCAAATTTAATTCACAAAATCTAAACATTTACAAGAAATTCGGAACGTTTACTCGAATCTAGGAAAGATAATTAAGCACGTATCAATATAACCGAAATAAGAGATTACTTTATTTTAATATTTTTTTAATAAATTAGTAGTAAACAAGAGAAGGACGCAAAAAGTGATAAAAAAGAACAATAAGATTATCTAAAAGATTATTATTATACTTTCAATGCTGTACATTAAAATTGTAATAAGAGAAGTGTAATAAGATATATTTTTTTAAATATTTTATTCATAGTTTCATTATTTAATGGGAATAAATCAGTAAAAAGTTGTGATAGCTGTATTTAACAGTTAAACAGTTATTTTAGTGCTTCTTTTTCGGAACAAAGTTTTCTTTAATTTCTATTTCTTTAAATTTATTTGTTACCTAATATCAGGTTTGTTCATTAAAGAACAAGCGTCATGGAAGTTCATCATTAATTATTTTAATATTAGAATAGAAAGAAAATTAAAATATGCCTTATGGAAGAAAATGATTGGATGAATTTTCTACCGTGATAAGAAAGTTGCTACAATACTTTTTAAAAATTAGTAATTCAAAATGCAACTTAATCGTGGATTTCTAACAACATAATGTATTAAAGTTAGAAAAAAAGAAGCTTATTCCGCAAAAATTTAGAAATACAAAAAAAAAAAAAACAGATTTATGTTCTGTTTAATAAACACCGAATTAAAACCTTTCAAAATAAAATAGGGCATTTGTATTTTTTTATTATAAAATAATCATTGTAATGCAAACTATAACACATTACTTTTTGACCTGTTCATGAATACACTTGTGGGTTTGATTTTTTTATAATTATATAAAATAATTGACAAAACCTAAGAACTAGTTCCTTAACCACTGGGACAATTTCCGAAATTTTTATTTTATACGTAAGCTTATCAACCTTAAATATACCATCAAAAGCATTTGGCGATTGATTTCGACAATTTTTGTCACACGAAAGCTGACATTATTATGTCTAAAAATTATTATTAAATTATTATGTCTAAATTAAGTTAAGTTATTAAGTTATTAAATTATTATGTCTAAATGCATTATCAGTAGTAATCGGTATCTGCTCCTTACACCATTTTAATGAACAATTTAAAAAACAATATTTAACACTTTCAACGGGAAAACGCTTCAAAAGAAACCTTCAGTGATAACTATAGCATTGATTTCGACAATTTTTGTCATACGATAGCTGGTAATTTGTAAATGTATCATCAGTAGTAATCGGTATCTGCTCCTAAACAACTTCCCGAGATACATAAAAAATCTTTCCTTTTTATGTTTTAGTGCGATGTTTAGCAAAGTATATTATCTTATTGAATTATACGAAATAGCTTTGCACAGAATGCAAAATTTCTTAAAGCCTAGAAAAGCTAAATTTTGTATGAAGAGTAACAGCTTTCTAAAGAAAGGGTTATTAAAAATAATTTTTTAGATATCAAATAATTAAAAAAATTAATCGGAAATGTAAGCTTTTCCACATTAATTTTGTAGCCACTATTATTGACTAAAAACAAGTTTTGACATTTTAAAAGTTAAATTTTCAGGGATATCAATTTCATTCCATAACAACTTTTCTTTAATTTTAATAAATTTTTCAACACAATTTGTAACAAAGTTTGCAATTATTTCATCAAATCTTTCTTGAACGAACTTTTGCAAATGTTATAATTTATAATAACGGTAAAAAAAGTTTATGTGCACTATTAAATTACTTTTATTCATATCAACGTAGTAATGATTTTAATTTTTTTTTCTAACTGCAGGAGTAAAAGTCATAAGGCATAGCAAATAATGATTGATGCACCAAAACAGACGAATCAAGCTGAAAACATTATCATACTAAGAGGAGTAAGGTTTTTATGATTGCAGCATTGGCGTATTGAAATTTTTGAGAATGAAAATGAGAATTTGGATATTAATTTTTTTAAAAAAACTGTGCATATACTAAAAAAATAATAAAAAATTAAAATTGGGAAAATCAGAACAAAATATTAGACATATACTATTAGTTTACTTTATATCAAAATTTCTTATGCATACAAATAATTTTCCTTACTAATTTTTTAGTGACTAAAATACTCGTCTTCCTCTTCTACATCTCATTTGCTGTCATCTAATTCTTCTAAATTCAATTTTAATTTTAATTGAACTACTGGAATCCTTAATGAATATATTTATGTTTTCCCATTACTTATATAAAAAAAATAAAAATATCAAACCAAAATAAAACCAGAACTGAAAGAACAAATTAAAGGAAAGATGAAAAAAAAATACAGTCATCATACATTTTGTTTATAAGAGTTTTGTTCAATAATCAATGAATTTATTGATAATGTTCGATAACAAATGCAATTGATGGATTATACTAATCATTTATTAAAAACGAATCAATTACTTCCTTTTTGACAGTTACTCTAGATAAACATCTTACGAATAAAAATAACTGGAGGAGAATTCATACATAGATACTTCACAAGAATATCTAATGAGTTACACTTCCGATGGGTGGTAGTGGTAGCGGACAAAAAGTAACTCTGTAATAAATATTAAAATATAATTTCAGTGATAGAAAAATCCAATATTTACTTAATTTTGATAATTCTTCAGTGAGTTCATTTTCATTTTGGCATCAGACTTTGGTTTCTAAGTTTTTTTTTAATGAGTATTTGTTTTTGAGTTTTTTTCTTTCCACTCTTATCCCTTCTCCAGGGGCGGGATGAAATATACACAACGAGGACGTGTAAAATTGAAGTACCAGCCGTGTAAACTGAATTAAATTAATTAATATTTTGGATGGTCACGGTAAATCACGGTAGTCACTTACACTAATTTAAACTCTCATGGAATCAATAGCCTGCGTAGTTATATTTTCTATGCCAGGAAAAAAAAAGAAAGATATCTTAACGATACCAAAGGATTGAGGAATTGATAGTTCTTTAAGTTTACATAGCTCTCTTTATTAAAGTACAGCATCATTTTCTTCGTTTTGAAGGCAATCTTTATTTTGATACAATTTATCTATCCATGAAAAATGAAATCAAAATTTCTAAAAGAAATTATCAAAGTTACTTTTGATGGTTATTTAATAACCACGGTAGACTCACTTTACTTTTATAAGAAGAAGAAAAATTCTAATTTATGTTTTTGTTTCCATCTTTCGAATATACAAATCTGGTGAGGTTCAGACGTATATTTGAATTGATGAAGATTAAAATACGACTACGTTTCAGTATTTGCATAAAATTTTGAAAGAACTACAGAGCAAGAAATATTTTATAGAATTCAAATGTACAGAGCGAAATAAAACATTTTGAAGACATATTAGAGAGATAAATAGAATGTCGTCTTTCTAAATTTCTTCCAACAGAGGAATTCGTCCCTTTTCTTTGTACAAAAGAATGATTATACCTAGGTTTTTAGTTTAATTATTTTCGTGGAATTAGAAGAAATAAAAATGGTAGTTTAGCATTCTTTAAATAAATACATCTAGTTATGCACTATTGTATTTCTTGGATGTAAAAATTTGCGATAGAGTCGATGAATTCGTAATATTCATCAAATGATTATTTTAAAGATATATGAGAACTGTAAAAATTAATGAAAATAAGAACTTTTCAGTTCATTTTTTTTCATTATTTATCTTATTAATTCTGGGTTATCATTTTGAAGTTATTATATGTGTTATTTTAACGACATGTAGGGTTGATACATAAATGCATGTGTGTAAGTATGAAAAAGCTATAAACAGAATTCTATTATCCATTCATACAGTCAATGATTTTTAGACTAAATCAGTCGTAAACAATTTATTCAACATACATTTAAATATTATATCTTCATATAATAATATCTAATTTAGAGCCTATGGAAATTTCACGTATGTTAAGATAGTTTTACAAAATACCCTTAGAAAATTTAGGAGTTATAAAAATGTAGTTTTCAAAAAAAGAAATTTAAATTATTGGTTTTAATCCAGATGATATTTTTTTAAGCCTTTTTAGAATTTTGTTTTATTTAGGTGGATGTTTTCTGATTTTAAGCTACTGTTAACAATTATTATTTTTCTCAGATGAAATGTTTTGATGAAAAAAAAACTGCAAGGTGTTTATTAGTAATTCCCAAATTACTATGAAGCCAGTACGAGTGGAATAATATGAATAAAAATAAATGTTTATCTTTTTTGATTAGTATTATGACATCACTAATGGGTTTTTGCTACTACTGATATTTATTTATATATTTAAAGGTATATTTAGTTTTTTTTTCTAAAATTGCTTTAACATCCTACATTTTGATTCAATATTCTTTTAATTCTAAAACTAGTAATAAAAATTAATTTAAATCCCAAAGAAAACTAGCTGACATTTGAGGTTTACCTGGCAGTAAGAGCCTATATATTTAGCTAAATAATGAATAACGAGAATAAAAAGGCATTTGAAAATGAATACATAATTTATTTACTTTTTGGATTATATGTAACCACAATATTACTTCTCGAACAAAGGTTTATTTTTCTCACTGCATTAATCTTTCCCTGGAAGCACCACCTTGTGCTTTCAAAGCAAAAGAACATGTGTTCAAAATCGTTTTCAGCGAAATCGACAAACGATAAAACTCACCTGTCCCATCTCACGAAAACCATAAACAACGTTGCTGAAACACGAGTACTTGGATTTTAAAAGGATAATAAAAACCCAATCTCTTGTATATTGTCTGACTTTGTTGTGCCTAAGGGGCCGTACTTGGGTGGGAAAGGAGAGGAAGGGGATGACAAACAAACCAACACCTCAGACACAAAAGATCAATGCCTTCGAATCCGAAGCCACACCATCCTTCTTTTACGCTTTCGAATTAATTTCGCGAAACCTTTTCCCTATCATTTATCTTTGCAAACGATTATTAACCGGGGACATGAAGTAATCGTGGCTAATACGTTAGAGAGTGGCTCTATTTTACTGCCCGATCTTGTCTCTTTAGATTTAGGCCTGGTCCAATGCGAGCTGGGAGGAGGGTGGGAAAAGAACACGACCTGAATTTCAATGGGGCCTATTAAGCGGCAAAGAGATGGTAAAAGTGTCTCGCAATGTTAAGAGAAGTCGGAATTATAGATTAAATGAATTCGCGGGCTCTCCCTCCGGGTTCGTTTGTTGAACAGCTTCTGTGTTTCTTTCTCTGTTTGAGAGAGGGCCTCTGTTCTACGATTGGCATTTTTTTCTTTCTTTTCATTTGATAGCGGCTTTTTCTTCGAGTCCATAAATCAGTTGGTAGTATTCCGAGGCTTTTTTATTCCTCTTTTCCAATTCTTATTTCATTCAGTAATGTAGTGTTATGTATTAAGTTGATTTATTTATTTGAAGGATGGATAAAATAGCTTTGCTTCAGTCCGGTAGCATTTCAAACAGTTCCCTTTTTTTTTTAAAAAAAAAATACTAAGTAACAGATAGAACTGAGATAGTCTTCATCACCACTGAGCATGTATCAATAGAGAATTTAAAGAAGTAGCAAAATAGGTGGGATATCAAGTAAATAAAAAGCGAATAAATATTTATACATTTAGATATATATTTAGATAATATTTATACAGATACACTTAGAAATAAAACAAAAAATTGTCATCACGTATCAGTGGTAAGGATAAAGGACATGTGAATTTTAAGATTAATATTAACCATTCATTCGCACATATTAAGATCGGAATTTATTAAATTAAACTTAGTAAGACAATGAACAAAAATCCTAAAAACTACCATTTTAAATAATTTACATTTAGTGAGAGTAAAGGGAATAAAAATTATCCATTGGAGCGTTTATTCCAATACGGACTTAAAAAAATACAGCCATTACATTTATTTTCCAAACTTAATTTTTTTAATTTTGATAATGAGAGTTTAATATTCCATAAGAAATGCATATGGTCAAGAATTGATTTTTTTTTCTATTTAAGATTTTCTTCTTTAAGTAAAAGTAAAGGCATAATCTTTTTTCTCTGCGTTGTGTATATAATGAACAAGCAGGTACCCCCCGCGTTTCTGCCGCAGAAGAAATAATCTTGGAAATATCGTTTGAAATTTGAAATAGTTTTCTTGTTAAATTAGGAATGATAGAAATAAAATGATATTTATTTTCTTGTAGACAATGAATACATACAATGAAGTTGAATGATATATATGAATCATGCGAAATGATTGGTAGCGACGATAATACATTTATTTTGCTTGATATATGTGCCATAAATTTGTATGACACAGGCTGCTTGCCATTTGTCTTTTGTCAATTGTCAATTTTAAAGTATTGCTGAATAATAGAAACGCATAAAACGATTGTAAATTTTATTGTGTCCAAATAAATACTAATAATTCTACCATGCTTACAACCGTCACGCAAGTCAAAGCAATACCTTGGCAAAGTTTTATCGCCGTTCGGATGAGCGGTGCGACAGGACATAAAATACAAAAAAACTCAAATTAATTTTTATATATCAGATAAGAAACACTTCTGTTATTTTTTCGAATGTCATCCGATTCAATTTAAGATTAATAGATGAATTTAAAAAAAATTCAGTGTATTATATCTGAGCCCATGGGAATGCCATATTTGGTAATGAAATATAAATGTTTTCATTACATGCTCCAATACAGCTTTGAAATTCATTTTACTGGTGAAATAAAGTAAATAAATAAAGCTCAAAGATTTAAAAATGGGAATATGTAAGTTGGATGATTTTTGTAATACTTGAAAGGATTTTTTTTTGTCCCGAATAGTTTGAATTTAATTACGAAGTTTACATGAATGTGAGGACGAAATAGATGAAAAGTTTGCGCTTTTAAACAAAACGAATTTAAAATTAAGTACTAAAACCGAATAAAACTTTGGGGTTAAATTCTTCTTAAAAGGTTTTCCCGCCTTTCCTTAGACTGTCATGGGGGGGGATGCTTTATAATCATAATATCTATAGTGAAATATTTTAAACTCAAAATACATAGAAACTTAAAGATAAAAACAAATATTGACAGGAAATCACTTGCTAAGCATTTAAATTCTCATTTTATGCTTTAAATAAGCATTTCATTCTCATAAGTCATACTTACTCATATACATTTCTCATAATTCTGAACATTTAAATATTGCTGGAAAATTAATTTATCTTAAATATATAAATTGATATGAAAGAAAAGAGAAGAATAAAATCACTTTTCGGAAAAAAAAATTAAAAAAAATTGACAAAAATATCTTTGAATTATTTATTTCGGAGAGAAATAAAATTCAATTAAGAAAGAAAAAGTGCATCAATCAACGAAGATGAATTCAACTTAACTCTAACGTCATATTAAACCCAAATTATACATCAGAAATGTTTGATGTTCAATTTTATAATATAAGCTATTTTTTACAAGAATTAAAACATCTTTTAATGAATTATCATTAATGAAATAAAAATTTTGCCAAACAGGAATATGTATTAAAATATAAAATTTTAATGATAATATAATCATATCCATTTATTAATCCTATTATTAAAATATGAGGAAAAAAACTTTCACTTAACTAATTAATATTAAAAATTTAGTATATTTTATTTAAAAATTGCAAATTATATGATCAGATCTAAAAGTAAAAAAAGTAACAAATTCTGAATGATAACTCTTATTGTAAGAAAAAACAACTATTACGCAAATAACTCAGTTCAATACTTTGATTTAGATTACTATCTTACCAAAATAGCGTAAATATCCAAATAAATAATAATTTTAGCAATAATAATCATTTAGTACTTCGTACTATCTTGAATTTGATGAGCGGAAATATAACATAATTGTCAAAAACATTGAACATTTCTGACTTAAACTATTTATTAAATGAATAAAAATTTTTAGGAAATCATAGAACTCAATTATATCATATTAAAAAGAAAAAAAGAAGAAGAAAGAAAACATCAAGATCTTCCCTCACAAAAAGTATAAAATTAGTGAATCAATTAATCAAGTTTAATACAATATTTTATATAGGTTTCTAGCCTGTTCAGCAATTTTTCAAAGATTCTGTTGAATTAATTAATTAGAAAAGTGGAATGAGATCAGGAATTAAGAGAATATTTTAGAAATAAATTATTAGGGGCTAAATTAAGATAACTTTGAAAAATAAAGAGTTAATTTAGATTTTAAAATGTCATTACATATTTATAAGACATCAATAACGATGCTTTTGTAGTCCTTAAATAAGTACGTCATAAAATATTTGTTTTATAATAAATTATATTTTTTCATCTGTTATTCAGTTTATACAGTAATTCGGGAATTCAATTACAATAATAATCAAGTCCCATTTAATTCAGATAAATGTAATACCTTATTTGGGTTATTCGTAAACTTGGTATAATCACAAATATGTTTAGCTTGGCTTGTATTCACATCGGATATTAAAGCAAAAATCAACAAAAAATAGCATATATTTTTAATAATTTATTAATTTATTGGTCCGTTTCCAATAATATATAAGTAGTTCGATTATTCGTAATTGAATTCCTTAATTAAAGGAAAGTATTATTATTTATTGCCTTTTTAAAAGTTTTTTGTCCCGCTCTTTAAAATGTTACATTTGTATAAAAATTATCGATGCCGAAATTGGGTAAAAATGGTGAAAACAGAACAGAGAGTGCAAGATTTTAGTACTTTATTGAAACAATTTTTCATGCGTGTCCGTATTAAGATTATTCAAAACTTAATAGCTTCAGTTAGAACGCTTCAAAGTTATCACCATAAATAATAAAATAATGAAATAGAAAGGAAAAGCGGCAAAGGTTATTTTGAATATTTTTTACCAAAACTGCTAGTAACACATTCAGTGACTGTAGCACAGAAAGTTCAAATAAAGAATACTTGGAAAATTTTTTAAATGCTATTTCTTTTTTTACGTTCTTAAATATTTGAGAAAATGGAGAATATTTACGATTTTTTCAACTATCAGAGATATAATTTCATGCATTTTTCAAATATTTAAATAAAAACTAAAAAAAGCAGCATAAAAGCTTGTCTCTGCATATTAATATTAATATTACTTCAGTTTATTATCCATCAAATTAGTTGGAAAAATTATAATGAGTACCGTCCTAATTTTGTGAGCAAATTAAACATTAAATTGCTTTTAGAAAGTCAAATTTTTATTTTTATTGTTTGAATATATATTTCATGCAGAGACAGATTTTTTATAAATTTGGTATCTAATGTAACATATAATTAGAAAAATATTTTCATATATGTTTTTCACAATCATCAATGACAAAATTTCTTTTGCGTGAAAGATTTACAGTAATGCTTTGAGCTGAAAGATAACTTTTGCTCAACTAAAATAAGCGACAATTACTGCAAAAATCAAATGATGTAGCCATCAAAATTAATAAACGTTAATTAATGATGTCTTTTAAAAAATACTTATCGATTTAGAGGATGGCATAATAGTTAACAATTGCATGTTAGCTAATATAATATTTTCTAAATCGATAAATATATTCTTTTTTATTATCAATATTATTTTTGTGAAGACTATATATATATATATATATATATATATATATATATATATATAATTTAAAAAAATAATCTTAATAGATTATTTTTAAATATGAACATAACATATGCATTTATTATTTAAAAGACAAAGTTAAAGTTTACAAAATTTTAAATGAATATATTTCTTATTATACAAGCGTATCAACTCCTGGGTGCCATTTTCATTTTTAAATCCTTATATAAGAGGCAATTACAGAAAACAGCGTTAGACAAAGTGCAAAAAAATTTTTACGGAATTTTGGAATTAAATTTATTATTAATTTCGATGTCACCAGAATTAATTCCATTGGGCGGGGGAGGGGGAGCTAAGAAAGTAAGATTTTTTTCTTTACTATTTTGATTTGATAACAATAAAAATTTCTTTTAATAAGGATTATAGATTAATCTTTTTCTTTTATCTATCATTTTTAAAGAATTGCTGACAGATATTTTAAACTTAAATAAAAAAAATGACATTTTTTATAGGCGTAATCATGCATATATTTGTATCCACATCTCCTACTCAGCGACTGGACTGATTGTAGCCAAATGTAATAAGATGTCTTGGAAATTTAACTATATTTAAAAACAAAATAGCTTTTTCTTATTACAGTAGAAACTTTAATATAAATTATTGCTTTTCAATTTTTTTATTTGATTTTAAATTCTAAAAAAATCAAAATCTAAACACTACTTCTTTTAAAAATGGATTCGGCAATATTTTTATATTTCAAATTTTGTACAGTTCAAGAAAATGTACCAGCTTCTCTCTTTTATCTCCTTACGAAATGTTGTCATAAAAAAAATTCAGATAATTTTCCGGATTTCATGAACAAGTGCTGAAGAGCTCATCACTTCGCGTAGGATTGAAACATTCTCGAGTCTAATCGATTCAAACCTCTTTTTTTAAATCGATTCTTGTTCCACTGTATCCTGGCGATCCTACGGACGGTACGCGGAAGTTTTTGAGATTACAATGCATATTAAGTGGAAATCGAGATAGAAATTTCTTTCTCTTTTTTTTTTCTTCTTTTCTGAGGTGCTGTTTCATAACTCGAGAAGCGAGTGAGCTGTGACTGAAGGCGCAGCACGTTCAGTGAATCTAAATGATCATTGAGGCCAACTCTGTTGATTTTTTATTGGGGATAATTACGGAAATTTAAACGCTTCGGATTTGCACAAATAGCGCAGCACGTATCGGGATATTTAATCACAGCAGTTGATACCTATGACAGCTGTTCGATTGATTTATGTTGCTTTTGTTTACACGGAAACTCTTTAAGAACTCTTAGCTGTATCTATTGTGTGTACAAGAGACTTAATTACGCTTTGTGTTAATAAGGCGACATTTCGACGCAAACCAGTCAGAAAAGTGGCTTTTTTTTCTCTTTTCTGATTTTATTGGTTGTTTTAACAAAGATATTATAGCCCAGACGCACACTGAGAAACGGGTTAGACGAATAATCTTTGAATAATGCAAGTTCTGAATAATAAAGAAGGCAGGAATTGTTGATGTTTAAATTTTCTAAGGCGTGCCTCTGTTTAAATACTTCGAAAACATGTCGTTGTTTTTGCAATTTCTGTCCATTTCAGCTGTTATGGTCCTTTTTATAGCCAATGAATTCTCGTATCAAATGAATAATAAAGCTTTCAAAAATTGTTAAGTGTTAAAAAAGTCAGATTTGTCGATCAGCTAAAATTCAAGATTAAATCAGCCTTAAACACAAAATATTACTATTTAAATAAAATAACTCATAAACAGCTGAAAGTTTCTGAAAGGTGTAATTTGTATTAGTTTTTTTTAATCAAAAAGTTCAATTTTGATACATTTTCTAATTGATTTAAGCTAGTTTATGTAAAATAAAAGGACGTTTTGGATCCTATAAGTTTGGCTTTTAAAAACAAATTAATAGTAATTAGAATTAATTTTTAAAAAATTAAGTTCTATAAGTTAAATGACAAAAAAAACCCATCATATAGGTAAAAAAAAGTAAAGTATACTAATACATCAAAGTATGTTGCAAATGCGATGTCTCACTATATAATAATAAAAATATTATTTTCTGAAGTTACTGTTACTTATTTCATTTAATTATAATCAATTATTCATTAAATAACTTATTAGTCAGAAATTCAATAAATATGCTAGTAACTTATCAAATATTAAACCACACGAAAAGAAATATTTTGAGCACCTATAATATTTTATTTTATTCAATTACTTTTTAAATAAAGATTTTTTCAGGTTTTTAACTTTAAATGCATATACATAAAATCTGATTTTCTAGAGTTTATAAGCATAAACTTGCTGAACTTAAATTTTATTTGTATGTGTGTAGAATTATTGCCTTATATATATTGATTTTGGGAATAAAGTTTGCGGCGTTAACAAAAATCCGTAGGCGAAAAATAAAAAATTTATTATCTGCACGAGCATCACAAAAAATCAGTTTTCAATAACCATTTGTCATTGCATTTACAAAAACTATGATTAAAAAAAACAAGTTAATGACTACAGCTAATAAAACCTAGAAAAATATCATTTTGAGCACGCGATCATATGAAATGAAATAAATAGGAAATGGGATATTCTTTAAAAAACAATCAATGCGAGACTAAGTTTTTTTGGGATCGTTCTAAATATAACAACATTCTAGAACTAAAATATTATCAACAGTACTTTAATACTTATCATTTTTAATAAGTCAATATGTAAAAATAAGAATTCTATTTAATTAGTCTTCAAACAGATTTGTTTAGATAAGTAGTTCCTAAATCTTTTATCTAAAATGACACTTCATCATATGGCTCTAACTGACTAGAACAAATCAAAATTCAAGGATTTTGCCTGGTATTAATTAGATAATTCAAAATGAATATATCGATTACAAACGGGTATAACTATTCAATGAAAAAGAGTTTACCGATTGGATGAGCACATAATGTAGACACGGAGCTTCAAACTTTTATATACATACATCATTGATGTTCTATGTGACTTCACTTGGTCACACGGACAATATCTAGATGGTTATCTATTTCATGCCATATATTCTGAAACAAGTCTGTAAAGCATTACAAATGCGTACTTAGAGTTCTTATCTTAACTATTTTGGGCATGGGAAGAACATACAATTCGTTTCTTATGTTTATGTGGCGAGAGCGGACATTTTTGTACCTATTGTGTTGTTTTCCTAATCAGTCATATGCCATATATTGTGTAGTTTCGAGTTTTGTACATGCTGAAGAAATAAGTCTATACTTTTCAGAGAGAGGCTTTTTTCATTTTCTCCATAGATGTTTGATCCTTAGGAAATGTGTATGTCGTTTTATATCGTCGAAAAAAAATCTATGATTGAACCTATAGATATTTCAACAAAATTACTCTCTATATATAAAAAAGGAAAAGAATGATTAGTTGTAGATTATTACCCAAACCATTTACCTTGAAAAAATAAATCAGGAATGAGTCGAGTCTGTATAAAAGAAAAGACACCTTGTAAAGAAAATGCATCCCTGAAATTCGTCCTGGAATCCTTGAAATTCCTTTATACCTTTCATCATACTGTTACTATGAATTTTTAAATATTCCTCCGAAAGCTTTTATTTTCATTACATTTTTCTATGTTTAAAATTCATTCACATTATAATATCTTAATATAAATCATTAAATTTGATAGACAAAAATGTATTTATCCAGCAATTCGATAATCAAGTGCAAAAACAGAAAACTTCGGTAAAAAAACACGTTATACCACGTGAAGGAGATTCGCCACTTAAAATACAGTTTTAAATTATAATGGCGAATTTTAAAAGTATTTATTTATCTGCCCCCTTTATCTGTTCTAAGATGGTGAAAAAATGTGTCTAGTGTAACCACGATGAGTTTCAGAGTGTCCGCGCTGACCACGAAATCTTATGTGTCCGTTATAGCCACGTTCGCTGTACCCACGTCACCTTTCTTATAGCCTCATAGATAAAAATCGCAAGGTATCAAGTCATTTGTAATCGATATATTCATTACCCTGTATATTATCGATACATTTTTCTTTACTTGAGCAGAATGTATTACAAAAAAATTTCTCATTTCTGAATATTGAATTCAGATATACTTTTTGGTGTTTCAAATATTTGTTTAATAAATGAAAGTAATACAGAAAATAAAAATAAAAATAAGGTAGAATATTTTCAGAAAGAAATAAAAAAAATTATTCCCTGTCAATTGTTAAAATAGTAAATAAAAATTGATTGAAAGCTTGCATTGCTGAGAACTCGACTATTTTAGAAACAAAATTCCAAAAATAATAAGTTGGCTTCACTTGCGGTTCACTGACAAGCCAAATACACGCTTAAAAAAATTCCAGTTAGTCACAACCATCACTTCAAAACATTTCACAAGTTGCCAATTGAAAGAAAATAATTCTGACAGTCATTCTGCGTCTCCAAAAAACGCCCTGTCAAAGGCATAAGGGGCGGAGATAAGTGCTTCTTAAAAACGCCACCGAAGAAAACAAGCAATGCGGAGAAATACATTCCACTTGCTATCATCCAAGTAAGGGCAGGCGGGAAAAAAAAGACAGTAAAGCGAAAAAAAAGAAAAGAAAAAAAAAAGAATTGTTTTTGTTCCAAGTTCATCTTATCGCTTTGTCCGCAGGCCTAAGGGGGCGGCGGGCAGCGGCAGCACCCCACCCTGCTATACTTCCGATGCCAACAATTTATATGGCCAATTACAGGTTCGTCGATACAGTAATTACTGATGATCCCATTCTTTTGCCGCATGCCTACGTTGCCAGGTGAACGCATACATTTCATTCCCGTCTCTAAGGAACGGATCATAAAAAAAAAAAATCTGAATCTGAATTTGTAATTCGTTCAAGATACAAAATGTCATGCAAGGTAGTTTCAATCGTCTCGGCAGCAAGAAAGAAAAAAAATTAAATAAAAGCGAATAAATAAATGCACGGAAGCGGAAGAAGATGGTGGGGTTGGGGGAATGCAAACAAACAAATAAAATAGAAGCGACACTGCAGATCAATTTAAATCGAAACACCTTTAATGCCCTTCATCTGCATGTAGTTAAGTGGATGGTTTAAAATACGTGTGTAAGAGAAGTTTTCTTTCTTGCGAGACAAGTATGTAAAATAGTTTGGCTTCTCAAAATGTTTTATTTGAACAGATTAGTTTTGATGCCATATATTATTATTCTGTGTGATGTACTCCTTTGTGGTTCTTTCAACTTCATTTTAAGATGAGATAAATGATGATATGTTTCATAAATATGTAAAAGATTTGTTTTTTAGAAGTGAGATGTACGCACCGAATATCGAGATAAATCTATGAAAACAAATACATGAATATACAAATGGAATTTTTTCCCTTCGAAATAAATGGATTTTGGATGAGCATATTCTTTTTATTTTCTTCTTATTATTTTTTGTTCCTTGGTAAAAAAAAAGTTAAGTAGGTGGAAGAACTCTATAAAATTTGGCTCTTTTAAGGGAAAAAAAATTATAGCATTATTACTGAATATTTAGAAACATTTTTAAATTCAGAACCTATTAAGAAGAAAAATTTATCTTCTTTTCTCTTCATTGCTTTTACATATTTGAAGCAACAAGAGATACAATTTTAAAATCGAAGATTTAGATGTTGATTTTCTTTCTAAGAGCAAATAGGAGGATCACTACATTTACTCATAAAATGATTTTATGTAGCAAAAATATTTTGAAATGATATATCCTTTGAACTTTTATATGCCAAAATGTTTCGGTCAAAAAAATATTACTAAGTTTAAAAACTGATTTATTTATTATGATTATTTATTTTAATATTGACTATGCAGATAATAAAAGAATAAAACAATCTCGGTTTTGAAACAGAAAAAAAAAACTTGTACTAAAAAATACTGGAAAAAGTGCTATATTACTATTATAATTATATAAGTGCTAAAAAGTATTAAAAGTATAAACTGATAAAAGTGTAACCAATGCAAATATTCTGCAACGACTGCATTATTTCAAGTTTAAGTGGGGGGTATTTAATGTGATAGTGTTATCGGCAGCACTTTGATAGGACAACTTACATGTAACTTATGAGGAGAGTAAAAAACAGAACTTCCTTTTTTGACTTTAAAATTTTGGACAAACATTTAAAAATAAATTCACATTGAAAAAAATATCTATCTTTCTTTAGCTTCATCTTTAAGCAGCTAATGAGAAGTATATTTTCATAAGTAAGTTTATTGAATAACACTTATAAGCGTGTAAAGACAACCATATATAAGAAAAATATCTATTAATTTTTTTTTTACCTTGTCGAAAAAAGGCAAGATAGTTAGACTTCAGATTGAAAAAAACTATGTATAAATGTGATACATAGTTAGGGACTAACTATGTATAAATATGGTACATAATTAGTCCTCACTATGCATAAATATTATGCATAGTGAGGACTAATTATGTAGATTAGTTATTATTATGATTTTTGAACTGCTTTGAGATGTCACATTACTAACATTTTTATTTTGTGAACAATGATGAAATTCCTTGCCGGGCAATTATGCTATTGACAGACTATTTTGTTAGTGTGGGAACAAATAAATAGTTTTTTAACATATATTGTTTCCCTCTCAAGTTCTGCTAGCTGCCTCATCGTGGCGGGAGGGTGTTGAGCGTTCCAGCTTCTCTCACTCATATCTTAAACTGTCTAAATTTTGACAAAACATGACATTCTAAAAGACTCAGCTCTATTTATGGACTTCTTGGAAATATTGGGTTTTATGGAGATGGTCTAGCACTGCTGGGCCATCTGGGATTAGTAACAACAACATATATTATTTAACTTACTAGACAATATTAATGTGAATTTTTCAAATGAATTCGTACCCTAAACAAAACTTTTAACTATAGTAATGGCTGCTTAGGTAAGATATTCCCGATTTTAACAATGTAAGACGAAGATCTATATTCGATAATTCCTTGATTTCACAGACAATTTCGATGGTTCTCATGCGTTTATTTCGCTTAAGTAAAGTTGATGACTGTGCCGTTCTAGTGTAAGAAACTTCCGAAGTAAAGTTTGAAAAATGCCATAAATATGCTCAAACTTTGTGTTTATAATGACTCTTAAAGCTGGAGCTTGAGGCATTTGCATTCCCTTTTCCATTTCTCTCCCATTGCTACATCATTAATCCAATGAGTTTAATTTATAGATTGAAATGAAATAATATTAATAGTCTATTTCACTTAACATACTTTCTTATTAAATATTTTAACGACTGCATTCAAGTAATAATCCATAAATAGGTGTCAGATTTGAGTACGCTATAGAACAACTCGACTTGATAAGGCCATCAATGCCCCGTATCTCTGCATTCTTCTATTATTTCACTAAAAACACGCTATTTAGAATTATTGAATTCGTTGTTCGTTTTAATATTAATTGTTTTCTCATTGTTTCTTTTGTTTATTATCATGTCAGAATATAATGTTTTTGGGATGAGGTTTATGGTGCCAACAAAAAATCCATAGGCGGAAAATAAAACTTTTATTATCTGCACAATCATCTAAAAAAAATAGCTTTTCATAACGTTTTGCCTTTACATTTACAAAAGCGCTGGTTTAAAAAAATAAGTTAATGACTTCAGCTTATGAAACCCAGAAAAATATCATTTTGGACATGTGATAATGTGAAATGAACTAAATAGGAAATGTGATATTTTTTTTAAACAATCAATGCGAGACAAAGTTTTTTGGATCGTTGACAATACTAAAGTGACTCATTCGATGAAACCATTAAAATAAATCAAATTATAATTTAACTCGCACGAGCACGTGATGCTTGGCCGTTTAAGAAATTAATGTTACATTGAAATATGAACAGCAGATATCCTTTTAATCTTTTTATATGATTAACTGAGCATTTCCTTTCATAAAATAACTATGTGTCTTTGATAATTTTTGGACCATTTATTTTTGTCTTGCACTTTTAACGACCAAGTATTCTTTAGATATTATTCATATCGTGGGCATAAATAAATTGTTACGAAAAATTGCTGCATTTACTTATTACTCCATTTATTGGCAAGTTAAATCTGTTTCATATAAAAATATTTTTTCGAATTAAATAGCTTTAAAATGTGTCATCAGGCAGTATAAAGTACTGGCATTACGTATTTTTGAATATCTCTTTATTAGATGAAGAATTTACTATTACAAACAAGCACCACAATAACTCTATATGCAGCGAATTTAGTATGATATATTTTCACATTTTATAACTGAAAAAAATTGAGTTTATGAAGGAAAATCTCATTTAAGAGATTGTGCCATCATGAGTCACCAAGAAACTCTTATATCCCAGAAAAAATTCTACAAGTTCTTTGAAGATAAGCTTTTTAAACTAATGAAAAAAAAATGATAACGTTAAAAAATGATTCAACCAGTTAAATTCTTACAAAAACGTTAAGCTATTTTTTAAATCGCAATTAAATCTATTTATGAAACATATACAACAGATAGTTTTTTTAATTGAAAATAATGAACCAATAATTAATCCAGATTATTTCTTAAGATGATAAGATTAAGCTGTTTATCCTCACTTGATAAAAGAACAAAGCCGGTAAGTTTTTATGCTAGTGTACAATGCATACTTAAATATTGTTTCTGTGTTCAAATTTTGACATTATTGCTTTCAAATTGATTTGCGAAACCTTTAAGAGTCTTCAGGTAATAAAATAATCTAAAAATCTCATTTCAGAAAATGTAAAGCATATATCAAATTATTTCGAAATGCAATAAGGGGAATTGGCCTCTTAACAAAGTTCTAATATCTTTCACTAATCTAAAAGAAAGAAAAAAAAATAAGGCAATGAAGAGTATTTACTTTTCCCACAATCTGAAGAAAATTTATCAATTTATTTCACTGGAAAATTGAAAATCATAGCACAATGACAGATTTTATGATGTTTATTGCATATAAAACTCTTAAAATAGAATAATTATATTTTTTTGTAAAATCATTCATCGGAAGAAAAATTCGATATTTGTTTGCGTGACCAAAATACGATAATCACCTAAACGAAAACTATTTTTATGTAAGTAAACTATGACATTAACAAGCAAAAGTTATATAGTAAAACAATCCTTATAAAAACTAAAATAAATACTGAATATATTGAGATTTTTAAAGAAAGCAGATAACTTTCTTTTATGAATTGAAAGAAAAGTTTTGAAAAAGTTGGCGAAAAGTATAATAGGAATTCTATTAACCTAAATCAATCGTCAACTTTGAAACCACAAGAGAAACAAAGTTAACAAATAACTACTAAATAAGCATTTAAATTCATAAGGAGAGGTATTTTTATATAACAAGGAAGAAACATGATTGAATAATCTATTTTCCCCATTTAATGGCTAACCAAAACTTTTATATTTGCCTCAGTAACTTTAAATAACGAATATGCCTAGTCCTTTTTAAAGATTCACGATAGGATACCTAGAGATACTTTTTATCTTCATTATTGGCACTCCCCATTCTAATATCCAGAAAAAAAAAAGATCCTTTGCTTTAAAACAATCTCGTCCATAATGAAGAACCACCTAAGAAAGTAGCTAAGGAGATCAAGAATGGAGAATCTACTCCTCTATCGAGTTAATGGAAGAGAGAAGGGCATTTTTTAATTAATCTATATAGATAAAGTAAAATCATAAAAAGGAATTTTAATTCTTTTTTTCCGGAAGGCTTTATTTTTATATATTTTTAAAATAAATACTAAAACCTATTATTTTAAATCCATAAAAAGAGCATTTGAATTTTTTTTAATAATGGAAAAGCCGGAAATGCAAAGATATTCTTAAAACATCCTCTTTCTGCCTTTAATTCAAAGGATTTGCAATCAATATATGAGTGTAAATGTGTCTTTATTAACTCATAACAGAATGGCAACAATCAAGTGTAAACAAAACGTCATACAAACATTTCAGACTGCATTAATTAATTTTTTACATCTGAAGTAACTAATTAACTCCACTTCGTTAATTAATGAATCTAGCTGCAAAAAAAAATTAGAATTTCTCTAGTGTGGGCTTGTTGTTTTGTTGAAAACTTCATTTAATCAGAGGTAAGAATATTGCAGAAAAAAGAAAGACTTATAATTCACGATAGATCGATTGGCAGAGCATTGGACTGTGAATCCATTGGTCCCTGGTTCGATTCCCGGCCAGCGCATTTTATCCAAAGATTGGAATTTTAATTTATAATTGTTTTTATTATTTCTCTAAAATTAAGACGATTCTAGAACATTCTTTACTATTCGAGCGAGCTGATTCTCGAATGTTCTCCAGATGTACAAAAGCCGAGTTCTGCTCAGTTCTTCATTCTGTTCTCCAGCGAGTTGCTTGGTGCTAATAAACGCTATTGTTCCTAGCTATCCGTGTCTTTAATTCAGTCTTCGCGACAATATCTAACAAAGACCAGATCTTAGAAACAAGCGTCAAATAAATTTTAATTCATCACAAAAATGGGTTTTACTGTCGCTAGATAGATGGTCGCTACGACTTGACCATGAAACTGATGTTTATATCTTCCAAAATTATAATTTCCCCAAATTCTTAAATTTAGGAACTTATCTTTCTAATGAATGTTATTAGTTTCATTTTCGTGCAATCCTTTTCTTTATTCTTTATTATAATATATTATTTATATTCTTTATTATATCTTAATTATAATATGTTTATAATATATTATATATATTATATTATATATATATATAATATAAAATATATACTTTGGTTTCAATTTAAAACAATGTTATGATGAAATTACAATTCATTCATTGGAAAGTTTTTAGCAAAGCAGCTTTTGCCGAAATTCAAATTAAGATTAAAAGACTGATTTCTTTTAAAATTATCTCCGAAGTAGAATTTTTTCTTCCACTTTTATTTCATAACATATATATCTTTTCATTTGTCCCGTCCCCAGCGCATTTGCGTTCGAATTATTCAATACAATTCATATTTTTCAGGTCGTATCAAATAACACTTAGAATTTTTCTAAATTCATTCCATATTAACCTTTCTTAAAGTAAATCTATAGCTTAATCTAATGGTAGGTAATAATGTTAGATTTTATTTATGTACTGAATAATTTACTACTAAAACTTTTTTTTAATGTCTGTTAATAATTTTAGATTAAAAAAAAGTCTTCTAAAAAACTTTATTTCCCCTTTGGTTTGAATTTGTTTTCTAAAATCAGTATGAATAGTCTTTAATAATGTGATTATACAAAACGAATCCGATTAAATGAATCCATATATTCCACTCTAACTTTTTTTATTCACTTAATTTTTGCTACAGCAATTTTCCGCAAGTTCTCAGATTCCAACAAGAATGTTAAAAGAGAATTTGTGCTATTCTCGGCGCTTATTTCTCATTAAATTCTTTTCATTAATACATTTTATTGGCGAGATTTGGCGGGCCTGAGTCCTATATTTAACCCTACTTCTGATTGGCCACTGGAAGAAAGCAAGCCGGTCAAAAATGGCAAAGGCACAAACTCGAGCGAAAAGAAAAGTTCCCCATCCTTAGCTCTTTCTTGTGAGGCCAAGAGATTAAAATAGCCCTCCTGATACAATTTCTATCGTCGGAATACAACTGGGTGGCAATAGACGAAAAAATAAAAACTCTAAAATTAGAATCCTTATTCTGCCGCCACCCTTCCAAAACTTTTCCCGGTCCTCTTTAATATTAAATTAGATATACATCATTTTTCGTCCTATGCTGGAACGGCTCTCTAGAGTTTCTAATTTAGAACTTTTTTCTCATTTGTCGGATCACACAGATCTCCTCCCCCCGAATGAAATTTTATTTTGTGTGAATTAACATATTTCAAAATATCTGCAACGTTCTCGGCCTCTCACTGGTGGAAAACGCCAATTCCACGTTTGTTTTTTTGGCAAGAAACGTCGGTATTCTTGGCAGTTGCCATTCTCTCTGCACACAAAAACTGGGAAGACAAACTGAATAAGATGCACCGAGTAATAAATTACGTCCAAATGTTTGAAAACTTCATAGCTCTCCTCTTATTTTAAAAACCGCAAGACTGGGTTGTGTGCTAGGACTCGTGGATTTAAAATAGAAAAGGGATTCGCCTTAAATATATGTTTCCATTTTTACAAGAGAGAAATTTTTTAGAAATAATGAAAATCAAAATTCTTTACAGCGGCTTCAGTTTTTCATTGATACCTTGTGTATCCTTTTAAATAAGTAAAATATTTTGAATTACTCCATAGTGAATACTATATCATTTTGGGGAATCTCATCTGACGCTCATATCAAGTACAATCAAATTCAAATTATTTTAAAATCCATAGCATACCCTTTATTTGTTTCAAACTATATTAGGTCATAGCCCCTCACAAGATAACGAAATAGCATACATTGTTATTTTTTCACACTCGTCAATTGATTTGTTAAATTCTCTAATTATGCAGACATTATTTCACTTCCATAAATACATTTTTTTCTATTCTTTAAATTTTTTTTATAAATAATTATTTAAGTAAAAAAGAATGAAATGAATGAATGAGTTTTATGTGTTTGCCATTAATTTTCTCCCATTTTTTTTACTGAGCATTGCAATCAAACATATTATTTCAAACAATTGTAAATAACATATAATATGCTTATATCAAAATTATTATCATTTTCTCTTTCTCATTAAGGAATAGTTATTTCTTAACTGATAAAGCGAAAAATATTTGTTTTTATTTTGCATTTTTTGTATAAATGTTGCAAAGCAAGATTATTTTTTTGATAAAGGATTAAAATATTTCTGATGATTACAAAAATTAAAAGAGCCGATATTATAACATATAATACTAAAAAGATAATGCAAAGTAAATTTTAAGTATTTTCTGCAAATAATGAATATTTCAGGATATGTTTAAAGAAGCCTGTCATTTGGAAAATGAGCTGGAAAGAGAAAATCAGAGAAATCTTCTCAAATTTTGGTATTAATTTTTGTTAAATAATGTCCTCTATTCACAAATGCAAAAAATTCAATTGAAAATAAAAATATTAAAATTTAAATAAATTTTAAGGGGATAAATATTATAAATTCAAAATTCATTTGATAAATATTAATTTTATACCTTAAAAAGGATTATGCTGAGTCTTAGAAATGTTGAAACAAAAAAAAATTAGGGACAATTTTGAAGAGGAAAATTATGTTTAGAAAACAGAAAAATCTCGTAAAACATATTTAATTATTATCTTGCTCAAAAATCATAATAATTACATTTTGCAATTTCTCAAATCTAATTGTAAAATGTTTTTATTAGCATTATTTCGATTTTTTTAAAATTTTTGATTCCGTTTTTATGAGAGGGGTGCATTATCAAATTCAAACAAATTAATATTATAAATTAATGATATTCATTTGTAATATAATTACTTTTCTTTAGACCTGTAATTTAATATTGCTCATTAATGGAGTCACACAAGTCCCGACACAATGTTATTTCTTCTTTTATACTTTCAAAAAATGTTTTAAAGAAATAAAAAAATGCATTTGTAATTTATTTAATTGAAGTTTTTATAATTCTTCAAACAGTTTTTTCAATTAATTTTCGAGTATTTTTCTGAAAATGTAATATTATATATCCAATTTTACTTCTTTTTTTGAGAATTGTTATAATTATTTCCAGAGTGATATAAGAAAAGTAAAACTTTAATTTAATGTCAATTATCAGAAAGTAAGCTTTTATTTTATCTTCTTTTTTTTTAAATTTTATTTTCCAAACTATTAACCTGAGAATTCAGAGTGATATTATGTATTTATAACTTTCTTAAACTAATAACTTTTTTGATTATTTATATTAATTAATTTTTTCATTAATCTAAAGAACCTGAAAAGAAACACAGACAAAAGGATTCTTGAGAAAAAAAGGGGATGAATTTTTTTCAAGAGAATCACGAATTCATATAGTGCACGATAAATACCTAAATATTATCTAAAATTTTTTAAAGAAAATTTGAATTTCTAGTCTAGCAATAAGGTAGTTTCATAATATTTTTGGCTTCACACATCTAATTATTAATAATGCAGTAGCAAAAACGTACACACGAAAAAAATGTTATTAATTTAGTTTTGTGTATGTATAAAATAACTAAGACATTAAAAAATATTAATGTAAATTGGAATCAGAATATTTTTGAACTTCATTAAAATTAGAAAAGATAGCGCTAAAATAATTGTAAAGCTAATTTATTTTTTTAAAAATCGCATACAATTGTTTTTGTGCATTAATATGATTTTAAATTATTGAAGAAAACTGATAAAATTTTGTTTTTTAAAATTAAATAGCAATCATAACTTTGGTGAAAATTTTATTGAACCTCTACTACCCAAGAAGTAACTGCCTGCAAAATTTAGTAACTATAAGAAGAATGGTCTGTCTTGTAGAAAGTTTTGCGCGATTCTTTTCATCGTATATGTAGCTTGAATAAAATCATTAATTCCTTAGTTAGCGTTTTTTGGAAAAATATTGAAATTGATATAACAGTTATAAATGTTTCAGATTTAATACAGTGAGTTTTTAACAAATAATCTAATTATAGTTAATATGTATTGTATTGTAATCATATGCATAGTAAATATTCGAAAACGTCCTGAATGTCAGACTATTGATTAGGAGTCGCCAAATTTACAGATAATTAAATTAAGATTGGAAGTAGTGTCGAAATTTTATTACATTTTATAATTAAAAATCGCAAGAGATTGTGATGTTTTTTTTAAAAACTTCAGCAACTTTGGAGCATATTATCACACAAAATATCTTACATCAATTTAGAACGAAAAAATAAGCTTTTCAATGGCACCAATTTTAATTCCACGGAGTCTCTTTTTTTTTTATAGTTTATATAAATTTTGGGAAGTATTCGTAAATATGTTTTACAACAATACTTTTCTTTATTTTGATACTGGATGTATGGATACGCGTGATCTGACGACATTAAACATATTTTTATGTCAACATTGTAATTGTTGCTTAATTTAGAGAAATTAAAAAAAAAATACTTCAAGGAGTGATGAACCAAAACTTAAATCGTCATCATGCTTCCATTTCGGACGGACATCAATTTTTTAAAAAATAAATTATATAAATAAGTTTAAATTAATTTTTAAATAACTTTATTTTTCTAGATCCCTAATGCTAAATGTTTTCATTGCTTGGTACTGGATTCATTTACATAAATGTTCCGACGACATTAAATACATTTTTATGTGACACTGTTATTGCTGCATCATTTAGAGGCGAAGTTATTTAAAAAATATTTTGAAGATTAATGAATCAATTTTAAAATATTATCATACTTCCATGCCTCAAACTCAGATTATTTAATCTTTAATTTTTTAAGGAGAAACTGTAAAAATAATTTAAATTTTCTAAAGAAATCCAGAAAGTTCCCATTGTTTCAGGGAGTCGTAAATAAGAAATTATATAAATAATTTAAAATGAATTTTTAAAATTATTTTCTTTTTCTACATTCCTAATTTTAATTTACATAGAATTATAGAATTTCTATATTGTCTATACCCCTCCCCATAGTCTCTATTGTTTCAGGGAGTCGTAAACAATAAATTAAATAAATAAGCCAAAATGAATTTTTAAACAATTTTCTTTTTCTATATTCTTAATTCTAATTTATATAGAATTATGCATTTTCTATGTTTTCTATAACCATCCCTATAGTCCCTATTGCTTCATGGAGTCGTAAATAAGAAATTATATGAATAAGTTAAAATGAATTTTTTAAAAAAATTTCTTTTTCTATATTTCCTAATTCTAATTTACACAGAATTATATCATTTTTACATTTTCTAAAGCCATCCCTATAGTCCCTATTGCTTCAATTAGTCGTAAATTAGAAAATATATAAATAAGTTAAAATGAATTTTTAAATAATTTTCTTTTTCCACATTCCTAATTCTAATTTACGTAGAATTATATAATTTCTGTAACCATCAACATAGTTTCTATTGCTTCACGGAGTCGTAAATAAGAAATAAGTTAAAATGAATTTTTAAATAATTTTCTTTTTCTATATTCCCAAATACTAATTTACACAGAATTATATAACGTCTGCATTTTTTTCCGACCAGCCCGATCACACCTATTGCTTCACGAAGCCGCAATCGAGTCGGGCCGCCGTATTACCCTCTGCCGAATGTCGAAATAACAATTAAAATACCTTATTATTCAATGATCTGCCATTTCATTATTAAATTCCGTCGCATGAGCATGCGAGTCACGTCTCCCCGAAAGAGGTGAAAAGCAAAAAGCTCGATTCCTTTTCTCTTCTATCCGATTTAAATGACTCGCATATCATTTCCCCGCAAATAGTTTCTCTCCTCTGTCCGAATCCCGCCAATTAAAAGCGGCCGCCGCCCCGACCCCAGCTCCGTTGCCATTGGCTCCAGTGATTGTCCTCTCGCCGATTTATTATTCCCGGCCAGCTCGCTACCACACAAAAGTCATTACTTCTCTCGTTTTGTGTGCTTATTTGTCGTTTTTTTGTCAGCCGTGAAAAACAGCACGATTTATATCCCCACCACAAAAAAAGTAATTAATACGGCCTAGGTCATTATCTCCCGAGACGCTCCGATCTTGGCAGGGAATGCTGGATATTAATTACACAAAACGATGTGATTGTATGTATATTTGTTCCGAGGCGCGCCTGCGAACATCTGCGCTTCGAGTCGGAATAGCCTTTCATTACCGGGCCTTCGCTCACCCGAGTTGTCAAGGCGTTTGTTAAAAGAAGGGGATAAGAAGTTTGATAAATCAATCTTGGGTAACAGTGGATGCACTCAAAAGCCATAGATTTCAGCAATTTAATTTTTTAAAAAAAGATTAAAATGAAATCTGCTATGCATATTTTAATATATCATGTCAGAACATCATTTCTTGAACGGCCAAGCACCACGTGCTCGTGCGAGTTAAATTGTATTTCTTATTCATTTTAATCGTTTCATCGAATGAGTCACTTTGGTATCGCAAACGATCCAAAAAACTTTGTCTCGCATTGATTGTTTAAAAAAATATCACGCTTCCTATTTATTTCATTTCATATCATCGTGTGCTCAAAATGACATTTTTCTAGGTTTTGTTTGCCGTAGTCATTAACTAATCTTTTTTAAATCAGAACTTTTATAAACGCGATGGAAACGCGTTATTAAAAGCTGATTTTTTAAAGATGCTCGTGCAGATAGTAAAATTTGTATTTTTTGCCTATGGATTTTTGTTAACTAAGAAAACAACATCATGTTCTGACATGACAATAAAAGTGTACTCAAAAAAAGTAATATTATTTTAAAACACCTCGCTCGAAAGGAATCAATAATAAATTTAATACTGCAGAAATTTATCTACAAAACTAACAAATTCAATTTTGAGCTTTTTTTTTAAAAAAAGAACAATGAAAAAAATAAAAATGTTAGCAATTGTTTAAAAACAAATAAAATAAATTACGTGATTATCAGTTTCATGTACAGGGAATTTGTTATTATAATGTATCCCTATCACCTTTTCATCGATTTAATTCACAAAATTTATAAATTTTTAAATGAATTAGCATCTTATTGGTTTATGAATATAGTACGCAATTATTTTTTAACATTCAGATTCTCAGAACGAATCAGGCATTCTTTATATACATCGAAAATACAAAAATGAATGTTTATTTATTCCTATTTTATTCACTGTGTTGCCATTCATCCAATTGCGATAAAAACTTGCCAACGTATTCCTCGCTTTCGAGAAGGTTATAGACATGGTACTATTATTATATCTAATGTAGAAAAATTAATGTTTCTATGTTTGATCGTATTTTATACTCTGCCGTACTGTTAATCTGATAGCTATAAAATTTTCCCCAGCTTATTGCTTTTAAGCCCAGAAAATCCGTATCATTCACATGGCAGTAGCAAGTTTGTATATTCACGACCCGAATGGCCAAAAAATTTATTTGTTTTTACTGAAGACGAAAAAACAAAAAAGATATTGTCTACCTTAAAGTATTCTTAAATAATAAACTAAAATGATTAGTCATTCAGCTTTTACTAATCATCATTTGATTTCAAGTGTTTTTTAAAAATACAAAATAGCAGTTAAAATTATTTGTAATTATCCTATAAAAAGTTTTTTTTTTACAAATAAACATTTGCATATACATTATCAAAGAGGAGAATAGCAAGTGCGTACATAAATCGTTTTCATGTTGTTATTTGAATATTATCTTGGTCGGCATCGCCAGATATTCTCAGTAAACAAGTTACTGTTCTAAAAAAGGTAAGAAATTTGGACCAGGCTGTTTAAGCAAATGGCCCCACCTGGTGTCGTTGTTCTGCCTATAAATGTTCGAAGGGCGGGATGTAGGGAGCAGTTGTGAAGCGCGCGTCTTTCAAACTACCTGACAAGGGGTAATTGTACAAAGTGATTCTTTTTTGTTTTTGTTTCGGGACCACTCCTGTCTATGCAGCCATCGATACGCTATAGACAAGGAGCTGATGATAAAATGGCGTTCCCTAAGAATCACTTCTTGTTTTTACCTTCTTTGTTTCATTCTTTCTTTTGATCTTTATCGTGGACCGTTGACAGGTCACTAGACCCTTCGCCGCTTCTGAATTTCATGCTACCTCATAGATCTCCAGAAGGGATAATTTGTATCAGGTTGCACTGAAATAATAATGTTGAAGAACGCGTTGAAATGAATGCTTTGAGCAATCAGTTTTTGCAAAAAAATATGGCATAATAATCTTTCTTCAATGAATTTAGTTGCTTTCGACCGCGAGTCTATGCTTTGTTAATGAATGCTAAATAATGTTATCCATTTGAGATAAACCATCTCTACAAAAAAAAAAAAAAGAAAAGAAAAGGAGATAATTAATTTTCTAGAAAGAAAAACGGCAATAAAGAGGATGAATCTGCGTGAACGAAGCGTGCAAGTTCTCATTATATCTTTTAATAAAAATTAATAAGCTTTATTTCCAGAATGCTTGTAAATAATTATTTGAACGACAGTACTTAAGTTAACCAGCACCAGCAAAGTATACAAGTTTAAGCGCATTTATAAGAAACAAATTTTAATGTATTTATAAAAGACAAATTTTAAAATTTACTAATTACTGCAAAATGCAGTATATTTTTAAATTGCAATTTTTATAATAATTATTTTTATTTTACCATATTTCCTTAAATGGATGCTATGATGTGTATTATAATAAAATTATATACAATAATGCTTAACTTGGATTAAAAATATACAATAATGCTTTACTTGGATTAAAACTATACAATAATGCTTAACTTGGATAAATAATATACAATAATGCTTAACTTGGATTAATAATATACAATAATGCTTAACTTGGATGTAATAAAATGTGCATCAAACCATAAATTATAATATGCCAAAATTCATTTTTCAATTTTGGATAATGTATGCTATAAATAAATAATTAATTTTAGTCAACAGTGGCGTTGTATATTTCGAGTTAATTATATAGCATTCTAGTAAATAAAAGTAGGATTGTTCAGTTGACTATAGCATACTAAGGGCAGGGATCGAATAATTTTACACTTTTGTAGATTTACAATCTGTTGCAATTTAAAAATAATTTTCAATAACATATTTTAATTATTTTTATTCTATTTCTCCAAGTTACAGAAAAGTCTATAAACAAAAATTAAATAGATTTAATAGCACAATCTAATATTTCGTGCCGGAAGGATGCCATTTCGTATTTGAAAACTTCCTTAACAATCAGAAATGTCATTAAGTAAGAGTAATTGAACATATGTTTTTCATAATCGAGTTAACATCAAACTCCGCCATTAAGCAACAATATAGACTTTTTTCTCCTTCCCAAAGATATGCACAAGCTTTTTTTTCATATTAGCTATAATTTAATGATCTGTTTCTGAAATATAGCATTGTTTCCTTTCATGGAATAAAGCAATTAATTCACAAAGGCATGGATCCCATTCATTTTAATTTTTTGCCCATTTTCCTTGAAAATTAGGCAATCCAACCTTTCTTCAGCCTTTTAGGAGCAATATAGGTCAATATATCCATTTCTGTGTAGGATTCCTACAGCAATTTAGCCTTTCAAACAATGGTCAGTGCTGAGAGTAACAATCAGCCACCCAGGCAGGCGGTAACCGACCTTGGACAGTCTATTGCGATTTATTTCCAATCAATCCCTTTCGATGGGATTGACGGGACCCGTGTCCATCTGGGTCAAGTGGACGAGAGGTTAAATAAATGTGTTCCCAAGCGTTCCCGGATTTGTTTTATTCGAAGACAGACAACAGTTTGAAACTTACTGACCTCTACAGTGCAAAGTGAAGAGGAATAAATTGACTTATGCAAGACGTCAAAGAAAGGAATGAGTTATTTTATTTTAAATATCATAATACCTTTTTGTTTAATAAAAAGGGTTTTGTTAGAATGTTATTTATTAATTGCATCAATTTTTTTTGATAAATATAATAAATGCTCTCTGTTTAAGATAGAAGTTTTTGTTCTTATGTTATTCATTAAATTTTTCGAAAAAATTTTCAGATTCGAAGGCACATTCAAGATAACAATTGCATTCCTTTTCCCCTACCCCCTCCACCATCATCACCACTTAAAACATTCTTCTAGAAAAAAATTGTGTAAATGATCTATTTCTTAAATTATGATAAATTTAAAAGTTATAAAAACTCATTTATATTTTTGCTGGAGTAAAAAATTTCTTTCCCATTTAAGAGGAACATTAAGAGGTTCTAAATTATGTAAATAAATTCATTAATAAATTAATTATTTTTATGCAAATAACTTGAATTAGTCTAACTATACATTAAAATGTATTAAATACATTACTTAAAGCTGCATGAAAGATGCTATAGATCTATTTGAAATGTATTTACCTCTCAACTGTTTCATTTCGTTCTGCTTTTTAATCAAATTACAGCTTCTATTTTGAGGGAACACTGTCACATTGATTCGACTATAAGTTAAGAGAAAATTTCCAATTTTTAGGAATTTAACATAATTTTGTTATCAATTATAACGTCTATAAAAGCATTAATTTCAGATTATGTGCTTAAAAACACAATAGTTCGATGCATATTTGGTAAAATAATTAAAGTAACATTATTTGAAATTTTAAATGAGTCAAATAACTTCGAATGAATTGAGCCTAAAAGGATATATGGTGCACTGATTATTTTGTTAATCTCACTATTCAGAAGAATTTAATTTTTTTCCTAATTGAAAAGTGTTGTCTTTGTTTTATGTTTAATAAGTTTTTTTTTGCATTCTCAAATTTAAATAATAGTAGAATAATTTAAGGAAATAATAAATAATCCTAATTAATAAGAATTTTCAGTCAGTTCGTATAAATTTATTATATGGAATACATTTTTAATAAAATATTTTAAGTCAAATAAGTTTTCGTAATCACGAAACGAACAAACAAGGAAGAATATAGCGGAAAAAGCTTCTTATTACTTCTCTTATCAATTTTTAGCATCATTTGGATTCAAAATCTAACATTAATTTAAGGATTACTCAGCAACACATTAATACTGGAATCTATAAAAAATAAAAATGTGAAAGTTCAACACCTTTTTTAGGAGACTTTAAAATGCAAGCCCATTTCCATTCCTTCTTGGCAGTCAAATAGTATTAAATGCGCTTCTAAGTATACAGAAAGTTTAATGCTAAAAATCCAAATACCATTGCTAAACTTACAACTTTTAACCCTTTAACTACTAAAGGTACTTATAAGTACCATTTAAATCTAGATATTTTAATAATATGACTTTTTTGCCGAATGGTATTCTTAAAAACACGGAGAATATAACTCAAAGAGCAAAAACAATATAAGCTAAAAGGAGGAATGAAAAATATTTAATTAATAATTAAATAAATTAAGATATTTTTATTAATTAAAATTTTTCTCTAGGGCTCTCTGGGAGGAAATTTAACTACTGGTGCAAAAATGAAGGTGGAAAACTGATGGCAACATAATTCAGTAGATAAAGAGTTAAAAAAATTAGAAATCCGAAATTTCGACACAGAATAAATCATTTAAAAACATGCCTGTACTTGAATTATGTAATGTTCTTTGTAAATTGTTGCTTTTTCGTAACTCAAAAGACTTTCTCTAGACAAAAGAGGAAGGATTTTAAATATGAAATCTATAATTCTTCAACGAAGTAATAACAAGTAAGCTATTTGCATAAACCATATAACGTTGTATCAATGGAATATACTCCGTTTCCATTCTTTAAGAAAGCCTTTACTTTGTTGCTAATCATCATATCTTTGTCACAGACTTTCTCATAAAACGTTAAAATAAAATGGACCAATTCCTTAATAATTCAGAAACACAACTTATTCTATTCCTACTAACTCACACTCTCCCTATACGTATATATCTTGTTCAAATTTTCAATCGTTAATAAAATACTTTTTATTCAACCCCTCAAGTTCAAGTACATTTTAAAAAATTTGTAGTGGATGACACTCGATGTTAATACAGTTTTTTCAAATATTAATTCATTAAAAACTAATTTTCTTGATTTTATAGTAGATCTTTATAATAGTTGTAATTGTTAAATTGGGATAGCCTGGATGGTAGGGCGTTGAATTTGTATCTCTTGTGCTGCGAGTTCGAACCTTGTCACAAAATTATCCATGTCGAGAGTTATACTATTTGGGGTACTGAGTCAAAGGGGATCGTTATTTGGGGGCTCAGGGGCCCATACCCCCAGAAGCTAATGGACCTCTCCTTTCGTTGTAAAGTGGAACAAGAGAACAACACTTGTAATTATAAAATAAAAAGTAACTAAACTAAAATTTTACTAACTTCCTAAATTTTTCCCAATATCCAAAGTAGAAATTGATTTTAAAAGATAGTTTTTTATGTTCCTTGTTTTTCTTTTAAACATTCTTTTAGCATTCGTAACAAATAAATTGTAAATTTATTTTTTAAATATTATAAGTATGATATTCAATTTATAAAAGTAAAACAAAATGCAATGATATTAGGATATTAAAGCAATTAATATTACAAAAACAGTTAATTTTGTGCACTTAATTTTCATCCATGTTATATATTAGAATTTTAAGATAAACAATTTATGGGTTTAAAGCTGATATTTTTTTTAAAAAAACAATTTGGCAAATGAATAAAAAAACAAAAAGAAATATCTACACATTACAGTAGGATTACAAAAAAAATTAATTATGACTAAATAACGGTAAGTGTGACAAAACAAGAACAAAAGTTACGAACAGAAATTCATAACTTTATATCAGAAATTTAATTCAATATATAAACAATTTAAAAAGTAGTATAAGTCACCGAGTGCAGTATAAAGCAATTTGATCAAATGTTTTTTTAATCAACTTGATTCCAATAGCGTTGAAGTGCAGACAGAAAAGTCATTATAATCATATTATTTTCACGTATCGTTTTACCTTGTCATTCAAATTATATTCATTTCCTCGAGCAAATTTTAAACTTATTATTTTTTTCAAGTAAGAAAATACGATCTGGAGAATTTATTAAGATTACGGTTGTGTTCAATATGATTTTAAACATATTTCTGCATTTTTTATTAATTTGTTTTAATTTTTATAACAGATCCCTTAGAATACCTTTATATTTGTGATAAATTACATACCCCTTTGAAATCTAATGCGTTGACCATAATAATTAGTTTTCGAACTTGGTAACAACAACAAAAAAGTTTGTTTTAATCTTGCGGTTGAGTTAATTTTCAACACAACATTGATAATGGAGTATACAAAAAATGTCAATAGCTTTTTTTAATTTTGTTAAAAAAATTGTTTTCAATAAAGAAATAGTGTTTTTTATTTTATTTTTAGAAACTTATCTCAAGGAAAAAAAATTAATTATATGCATAATTTTTTCTTCTAAAAAGAATAAGTTCAAATATATATATATATTTAAAAAAACTAGTGTTTAAAAATTTAAAAGAAAAATCTTGGCATGCAGTTGTTAAATATTATTAAAATTTCACTGAAAATTAAAACAGTGTATAAGCGATAAATAACAATAAAAATCTTCAAATCATTTTCTTAGACATTTGAGTTTTTTTTTTCAATCTACGAAAAAAAAATCTTTTAAATATGGAATTAAATGTGAATTTAATTAAATGTTAACATATTCAAATTAAGGATGCACACATAAGCGATAAAAAAAATTGAATGCCGCTTAGTATTGAAATAGATGTTTAATAATCCATGCTTTTCATGAAGGTGCACATCAGAATTTTTAATTTTATCCTCAATTAACATCCATGAATACTGAATTTAAACTACTGTAAAATTCAAAAAATTAGTTTTCCGTTGATTTATATTTTATTGAATAACATTTTTTTATTTTAGATTTAAAGAAAAAAATTGTTTTCATTAAGATTGTCAAGAATGTTTTTCGTTATATATAATAGTATGCAAAAAACTTGGTAACTATAACATTATATTGTTAGTTACCGAAATAATTATTTTGTCCGTTTGTTACTAACACTTTGATATATTACAAAATATCGTTTTTTTTTTAACATGATAATAAATTTTAAGCTGATATACTTTCTCTGGATTGCTTGATATAAAAATCGTACAGCACGGAATGAAACATCTAACGTCAAAAAATCAAACGGAGATTCTCTCTCTCTCTCTATATATATATATATTGAAACAAATATTTTTTCATGCTACGATGTTTTGGTGAAAAAAATGGTCGAATTTTCACATTTTTTCGTCATATTCACTATATAATTATTATGTAACCAAGTTCAAGCAATATCTAGATAAAATTTAATATATCTTAAAAAAAAAGATTATTTACATTTATTTTTCTTTTCTTTCTTTCTTTTCCTTTTCCATTTTTGAAAAATTAAACAATTTAAAATGTTTTCAGTAGGCAACCCATAAAATTATATATATTTTTATCAAAAGTAGATTACATTTTTTCTCCTAGAATTTAAATACATATGTAATAATTCATGACGCGCTTAATAATGCTGCTTTGACGTATTCAACGGAATACTTCAGGAAGCCACGAAATGACTTAATGATAAATTTCAAATCTGATAAGTTGAATTCCGAAAGTTGCCTTATCGAGCTGAAGAGCAGCTATAATTGATCAATCGTTACCTTTCGTGTGGAATGAAAATGAAATAAAAGTTACATTTGAGGTCAAATCTGATTAGATTTGTTTTACATATCCTGTGACCGGAGACCATTGATCAACCTTCATTCGACCACAAAAGCCTTTCAACACGAGAGAAAAAAAAGCCAAGGAGAAATCACGCTAATCCTCCAAACCCACCCCTCTATAACGTGAAGGAACGAGGTGAAAAAAAGTGAAGAGTTTAAGCCATGTGGCCTTTTTAGAGATTTTGCGCACGCGTAATTAATTGTCTCGGATAATCGGAGTGCGAACGCCAGCTTCGATCTGCAGCAGCAGCAAATGAAGTTGTCAAGCTGGTCCATTGATTTATTCCTCGTCTGATAAAAGACGTAGATATTGGTTTTTTCGCCGACACTCCTAATCATAATTTGTGCGGCTCAGGGGCACAGGGCCCACGCCCATGCATTGTCCCGCGAAATCAGGGAAACGAGGTTTTGTGGACAAAAAAACAGAATTCACTCATTACAGGAATCCTGCCTCTCTTATTTGATCACGGCGAGTGATTACACTCATTAAAAATAAAATTAAAAGAAAATCTATTAGTTTGAGAATTAATGACTTAAAAAGGATTTAATCGCTCCGGGGACAAAAGCAATTGCGAGTCGGTCAATCAATTCTCTCCACTCTCGGAATATTAAGAATAATCTCTCTTTTTTTTTGTTCATTATCTCCGCAACGAGTTCCTAAGCAAATTTAATTGAAATGTGAAAAGAGGAATGCCACTTACGGTCAACCTTGATAAGCTAGATTTTAAAATGAGTTGTCAATATTTTCGAATTAAGTTTGAAATTAATGTAAAATTCTTTATCGTGGCTGTAATTTATTGGGCATTGAAGAAATACAATAAGCTATGCTTTTTTCACTATACAGATTTAAAAAAAAAATATTGTCTTGATATTAGAAACAGGTTTGGAAACTTTAACAGATGTTGAAAGATATCGCTCGATAAAGCTTATGAATATTTGTTTTTTAATGAAATACTCTCAATTACGGGAATTACTGTGATGAATTATGATTATAATTTTATCATCATTAAATAATATATTTATAAATTATTAAAAGTTTGAAATATATTTAAAAATGGATAAATGACATTCATTACGTAAGAATATTAACTCTTTGACTATAATTTTTAAAAATCTTTTTCTCTGCAATCGCATAAAAAGTGGAAAATAGCTTCTATATTAGACAAATCTATCTAGTAGAATTAGTAGATTGCTTATATGTTTTTAATCCTCCATGACCAGGACATAATGGCCAAATACCTCTCTTTCCAAAAACTAGCTCTTAGAAATATCGGATTGGTGGTTAACAGGTATTTTTATTGGTGGTTAACAGGATTGGTTAGCAGGTATTTTTAAGCTTTATTATCTTACATTCATGAACACTATTTACTATGAAAAAGAAACATAAAAATTCAACAGTAGCATTTTTAAATGATTAATTCAGAAAGCAGTCACCATTTGCTTCAATGACTGCTTTCCATTTATTTGGAAGGCGGTCGATTCCATGGGCAAAAAATTAATGGTTCTTGGGGGCAATTCATGTTTTGACATACACAAGTAAGTCATTAAAATCGTCCTAAAATTTGTTCGCCTGTCAGTGTTTTAGAGACAGAGTGACATGGTCGTCAGTTGGCGCTTCGGTGGGAGAATATGGCGGATGTGAAAGCAGTTTCCAGCCCTTAGTAGTAATGCATTTGACAACATGACACTCAACATATGAACTCGTATTATCGTGGTGGAAAACGTTGCATACTCATTCATCCAATTTCGATACTTTTCAAGCCTTTTGAAGAGACGAATGATGGTTGGATGGTCTGCATTGAAGTTGCGGCCAGCATTCGAGTTCTCAAGCTTTCGTTACCTTTCACGGTTGCCAAAAGTATATGGTAGTCGAAATCTAATAGTCTACTTCTCTTCAAGCTACTCTTCTCTTCAAGTCGTCAGATTCGAAACGATTTAAACCATTTTTAATTGAACATTTAGAAATCCCCCTGCACCACTACGTATCACAAGGGACTTAAGAAGTAGACAATACAGTACATAGAGGTATGACATACAGAACAGCTACTCTCTCATCTCAGTCGCTTGCACAGAGCCTTTTTACAAGAGGGGGGGTATACAAACATATCACTAATAGAACAGATAAAGAACAACCATGCCCAAACCGGGATTCGAAGGATGCCCATATCACGGGGAAGACGCACTACCCCTGTGGCATGACGTCGGTCATTCCCTGTTTTGACTTTCACCGTTGCCAAAAGTATATGCTCGTCGAAATCCAATAGTCGACCTCTTCCTGGCTTCTCTTTCAAGTTACGCTTCTCTTCAAGTCGTCAGATTTGAAACGAGCAAATCATTTCCAGCCATTTTTTATTGAACATTTAGAAATTCCCCTGCACCACTAAGCATCACACGGGACTTAAGAAGCAGACAACACATTACCTAAAGGCATCACATACAGAACAGTTACCCACGCATCTCATTTGCTTGCAAAGAGCCTTTTTACAAGAGGGAGATATTCAAACATATCACAGATAGTACACAAAGGAGCAACCATGCCCGAACCGGGGCTTAAACCCAAGACGCCCAGATCACAGGAAAGGCTCTCTATCTCTGTGTCGGGACTTCGGTCATTTCCTCCATCGACTTTTTCTGGTTGTGCCCTCACCGAAAAGCCCATTTGAGATTACGATATATCTGTGCTGCTTTCCATCTGTTGGCTGCTCAAAATTTCCCTCAGAGTTAAATGAAATATTGAGAGTTAATTAATATAAACAAAAGGTTTTTTCAAGTTTCGAAAACGTACTCGTCAGTTAACAGTAGCGTACTCTCTGAGAATTCAAAATCATAACCTAAAACAAAAATACATCAAGCTGTTGCCACAAGATAAAGAAGTTGCAAATAAAATATCCTTACACATCTTTTCACAAAGTGGTACAGCATAATACGACGAATGTGAGTATGATTATCGACAAGCATTTTTAGAACGGAAAAATCGAAGAATATTTTCCTTTATAAAATTATAAAATATTGTAAATTTTTATTAAAATATAGCACGTCAAAGAAACACTTAATGATTATGCACCAACCTAATATTTCAGATTAATTTAAAAGATCAGTGAGATGTATAAGTACCGTTGGTAGACAAAGAGTTAAATACCCACCAACAAATAAACAAGAAATGCTACTGAAGGAATTCTCACTTGTTTTCATATCTAGACTTAATCAGAAGTTTTTTCTATCTCAGCCCATGTCTCATATCAATAACTTTTAAAAGCTATTTATTTTAAAACCCGTCATCATCTTTTAAATCTAATTTGAAATGTTACTCTTCCTCATTGGAAGCATGATTATTTCCATTTATATCAGAGCAGAAATAAAAGAATCAGATAATAAGCAGCGAATCTGACTCATCTTAATGAATCGAATCAATTGTTCGGTCTCCGAATGCAATCTACTCGACGTGTACGAAACTAATGCACTCCGATTCATTTTCATCAATAGTTTTTTCTTCTTCTTATCTATCTTTCCCGCCGTTCGAAGATGCCTTCGAAAGCAACTGGTTCATCTCATTTCATTTAGTATCTTTGATCGACAGGGATTTCTCTTCTGCTTGAGTGGCGAGCACAAACAAAGGAATTCTCATTTACCAGTTGATCGATAATGGTCTCGTCTTAAATTGACACCTTCGCGATTAAATTCCGCAGTGGGCGAGGTAACTCGGAGATACATGCTTGCTCGGTGATTTGAGTTTGATTGAAGGGGTTTCTGTATGCTTGAAGTTTGGAAGTGAGCTTTAGCGAGTTGTAATTCTTCATGATGAGACAACCGAGCAAATGCGAGAAAATTATGTGACATTTTATTAACAAGAGAAGGGAATGAATAATTGGAAATTAAATTGGCCATAAAAATTAAACCTCATTTAAGCTTTAATTTTACTATTCATCGTTCATTCAACATTTGTGAGAAAACCGTCTATATGAATAATTTCTTAAAATTTCTCTAGCTTTTTTTTAATTTAAAAGATTAAAAATATACATAAAAAATGTTACAATGGTATATCTAAGTCTTAAATTAGTTCCATAGTTAATTGTTAACTTAAAATATTAACTGCTTTATAATGGAAATTAGAAGATTATGAGATCAAATGAAGCCTTTGTAACTGGATTTTGTTTCTTTTTTTTTCTATTCAAAATAATACTTTATAACATCATAGTTCAAAATTGCATTTTCCCATTTCTGCGTTTATATCCTTTTCTAACCATTAATTGAAAGGAAAATAACAGAAATAGCCTTTTTAATAATATCTAAAAAACTTTCTACAGAAATTTTATCGAAATCAGTAAACACCAAAATTACCTATTTTATAACAATAAAAGATAAAGTATTCTGTCATGAGGATGTTTCCTTCACCATATTATTATCCAAGTTTAAATAAAGCTATTATAATTCTGTTTTAATACAATCATTTCTTGAAGATACATGTTATTAATTGCTGCAACAGACATTTTAAATGCCTTTATATCTATCTTTATTATAAATTATCTATAGATATATAAAAAAATTTAATCAAACATTCAGTAGCCTGATAATCATATAACAGTTTTAACAAATACATCACAGTACTATCTATTGCACACTTTATTCCTAAGTATTAAATATTTCTTTTTTCTAAAAAGCAAAAAGATTTACAGAGAATTATTTCTGTTAGCTTGGATTTTAAAACAGTGAAATAACATATAAACATTTAGATTTTTATAACAAATTTCGATTTCGCTTTAAATATTAGTGGAAATCTGTATTGAACCAATATATAGAGAGATTGTTGAAATTTAGATTAAATTCCCTTGGGTATGAATATTATATAATATTAGTGCATAAAATTTTTGAATAATAAGTATGGAATGGTTTAAAATGAGGAAAATCAGCCAATGTAATAGCAAATTTTCAGTCAATGAATGACATGACTATTAGATGCCAGCCTAAAACTACGATTTTTGTAATATTGAGAAGCAAGTATTAATTAAACGTCTATTCATTCTATGAAAGGCAAATGTTTTTTTAGAATCCTTATTCTTCAGAATGTAGTGTACAAAGATCACGAATAATCCTGATAAAATTAATGCTAAAACAAATTTTACAAAGAGACCCATTAGAAAATTAGGTGAATTAAATATCATTTCATATATTTGTTACAAATCACTCCCTGCCTTAAGAAATGCAGCATTAGATCTGATGAAGTAACAAATAATCTTCCGTCTTACATAAAAGATATATTTTTTTATTTTAATTCTTTAAAGTTCTGTTTAAAATTATTGGACAGTCAGCATAATTTAAAAACTCGAATCAAATGACGAGTGAGACAATAAGCTGGTATTTCTTTCTCTAAACTTCCACATCATACCATAGACGTTTCATAATAGCACAAAGCATAGACGTTTGAATATATGGTCAACAAAATCAGATTTAGAGATCGTAAAGCTCCTAGAGATGGATATTTAACGGAATCTAGCTTCGAAACAGAAATCTTATCACCTTGGTCGCATCATATGCTTAGAGGATGAATGGCACGAAACAGAAAGGTGTTCAATTGAAAATGAAAGAATTATAATAAAAACGATTGTCTTGATCTTGGCGAAATTTAATTCCAATTTCTCATAACTGATACAACTACAATCATATGCTATGACGAAACGAAACACAGCATGACAAACCTTCTTAATTTAATTCCTCTGCTAATTTAACTTCTAATTAACTCCTAATTTAATTCCCATCTATTTATCTGATATATAAATAAATACATTTATCTGAAGTAAATTCACATCAGTTGGCTGATACGATTGAGATTAGAGCTCCTATTTCTGGCAGTTTAGAGTACAGCTTCAAAATTTGTGATAAGTATGATTAAAAAATGAATTATTGTCAAAGAGAATGAGAGGAATTGTAGACAATGCACAGGAAACTTAGGATAAGCATTGTCTATGTCACCTAAGGCATTTTGGTGTGTTACTCTAAAAATTAGACGATGATCATCAGAAACATTTCATGTTACATTTAATTCAAATTGCATGCTTCATCATTTGTTTTCATTCACATCGAATCGGATTATATTCTTTTAAAAGTGCATGCACCCCGATATTTTAGAAACAAAACTACAAACAAAACCCCTCCTTTCTTAATTATATTATGTTCGATTTCTATCTTGCAGAGCAAGAGTCGTATGAAGAACAAAAGGAAACGGCATTTGCCGAATGGAAAAGAACGATTTCTCGATCAGAGAAAAATTCTCCGTAACTTCTTCGGGTGAGAAATCGTTACAAATGAGTTGCAAACTCAAATCGATCGCTATCGAAAACTGTGTTCTCGATTAAAAGAATGGCGATAATCAGCGGGTAGGTTCATAAATCAAAACGGAGGGTGCTGAAAAACCCTGCGAAAGGTGCGAAGTGCGACCCTCCGCATTACAGAACGCTTAATTGAGTTATCGTGGAGGCGAGCGGGTGCCTAGAGCGAGCCGTGACCCGCCAGTCGTGACGTCCGCTCTTCACTACCTGCCCATTCGTAAAACACACATGGCCCCTGACTGGCCCATAATCAGAGTATTCGTCGAAGCTGTTAAGAGTTTAAGTAATGGGATGCGAGTGGTTTGCTGATTCAAAGGCCCACGAGCCTAAGCGATTGCATGAAATCTTCATCGCTTATGAATTACCTTTTTATAAAAAACAGAGCTCCAGCTCATTTTGAAACCACATCAGTCGTTTCTCTAAGTACCAGAGCATTTGTCAAAACATCTTTAGGATCAAAGTTGGATTCAAAAGACCAGGAAGGTTTTGTTGTGGTTTGTGTGGCAATCAAATATGAAATCGTCCTCAGAGCTGACATCCGAAACAGTAATTGAAAGGGATGGTATTTAAATTCGAAATCATTTTCAACTTGAACCAATCTCTTTACTTTCATTTTGGTCAAGACACGAAACTCATATTTTTCAGAAGTGTTTTATTTCCAATAATATAATAATCTTCGTGCTGCTTTGAGATCGGCATCCTTGTCGATTGTGAATCTTGTAAGTTAACAACGCGATTTTAGACTGAACTGTCTTTATTGTTGATATGGGTTATTCAGAGGAAACTTCAAGAGGAAAAACTTTCTTAACTGATTTGATACGTTCATCGAAGACTTTCTTTGTTATCAGAAGAATTTAAGTTAAGTTATTAAGGAAATGTAAACTTATTAATAATGTATAGCTTTTTTAAAAAAAATTGCTCAGTATATTTGTGAACTTTCATCTTCCTCTTCTAATTTAAGAATTCAAGTACAATTATAACACTTAAACTGACAGCAAATTTTTAAATCTATCTCCAATAATTTTGAAAATAGGTTCTTAGGTTATTAATGAAAAATAAACTTATTAATAATGTATAGCTTTTCTTAAAATTGCTCAGTATAATTGTGAATTTTCATCTTCGTCTTGTAATTTAAGAACTGATGTACAATTATAACGCTTAAACTGACAACAAATTTGTAAATCTATCACCAATAATTTTGAAAATTGTAATTATTTTAAATCTAAAATTTATTTAAAAATGTGGAAGTGATAGTCCTTTTCAATTGTAACTTTCGAGAAGCTTTAAATCTCGGACGAACTTTGGAGTATTCGTGTATTTGTATATTCCAGGGATGGTCGTTAAGCCAAGAGGGATTCCCCAACCCGGAAAAGGGATAGACCTGTGCCCCTTGTTTGTTCCACATCTGTCAAGGCCCTACCTCGACATTCTAAAAGTGAAGCAGAGCGGCAGCATAGTTCCCTTTTGCACAGGGGTGGTCCACCCCGCGTTGGTAATTACCCGTCCGATTATTGACGGATGAAGATGAAGCGAGTAACTGTAACCGTCTGGTCATCGCCAAAGGGTTAAAGATCGACGGTACGAATTATGCTTCGATTGCGGAAATTAAAATCGATTTCGGCCTTTCAAGCATCCATATTATAATTCTAATTTGAAACCATTGGTAATGTTTTCGGAAATTGCCTTTTACTGAAATTGAAGTAATGGATGAACTAAATAACTTAGTTGTTTTAGTAACGTTCTAAGGGAATGGATTCGATTTGTTTAAATACAGAAAAATCAACATTTTAAAATATATATATTGTGACTATTTAAATAGAATTTTCAGAAAAGGTGAATTCTATGATTTAAATTTATGAAAAAAGAAATGAATACTAATGCATTAACATTTATAATATAACATAATAATAGAGTTTATAACTGTTCTTAAATTTAAATGATTTCAAAAACAGACAAGAATAGTAAGAAAAATGAGATATATATATGAGGAGAAGTGAGGCATGCTTATGCCAAAAAGAAAGATGTCTGATTTTCACTCACTTATATATTAAATATTTTTCTAAATTAGAATAAAATTTCTTCTTTTAACTTCTTATAAAATGAAAAAATATTTCTCTAAAGAAAAGTAAATCATAGGTAAAATTAATTTATGGGTTACTTTGTAAAAAAAAATTATGGGTAAATTAATTATGGGAGAAGAAATAAAAAAATTGTTAATTTAATTAAATAAAATAAATTTATGTCTTGAATAAACTAAAGCTAGATGTCTTTTTCAAAGTCCACAAAATAAAATAAAAATATCATTTCAATAAACACCAATAGCGGAGATAATTTAAACCTAAATTTAAATTTGAAGCTTAGAATAAAACCTCAATATTAAGTTTTTTTTTCTCCTAATAATTCGTAATTTCTGTTTGTGTATGATCTATAAAAATAAAGTTTTCTTTAAAAAAATATTTAATACAAAAAAATATTTTTACACAAATACTACTAGTAAATAACCGGTGAAAAATAAGTCTCGAGAGAACAAAAAGATGTATGTTATTGCAATTTTTTTAAATAGTTCTCAATTAAAACTTGCAGATAAAAATAAAATATAATAAAAGTAATATATAATAGAATAATAAGTTTTCGAATAAAATAAATAAATGTCATAACCACCCAGATGTATCAAAAAATATTTTTTTTGCTTTATTATATAAATTAAGTTATTGTTTATCTCCCAATATTCAATAAAGTACATGAAATACCATTTAGTACTTTTTTTCTCATCAAATAATACTTAGCATTTTTTTTATCAATGTTTAACCCATGAATCTTAAGTTTGTAATAACTAAGAAAAAGAAGGATTGAAAAGTCTCAGATAACTTTATCACAGAATTTTCATTCAATATTTGAAGGAAAATTCATTCAAAATGAATCAAATTTACTTCAAATATTGAATGAAAGTTCATTCATTTTCTATATTTAACTAGAAACAAACTAAAACAAGATTCGATTGGTAATCACTGTGTTGCAAAAAATTTATTTATTTCTCTATCATTCGTTGAAAATAATAATGCAACTGTAACTTAAATGCAATTGCAATGTAATAATAAAAATAGAAGTTACGTGTTCGAACATTTATAATGTCAATAAATTGAGAGTTGGTTTTCCATTTTCCTTTCACTTATTATTTTATGAAATTTGAAATCAATATCAGGAAATAAAGGTCACAAAGCTGTCAAAGATTATTTCCATATAAATTTATCATCTATAAAAACATCTTAAAGGCTTTCAGAATTACCATTTTTTAAATGGTAATTTGTTAAAAATACGGAATTTTTTTTTAAATTTATTAACATTGCTATATTACATTGTTATGCATTTTATTAAACATTTTATTCCTATCCTAAAACTTCTGAATATTTTTAAAATACTCCTAAGTAGGAGAACAAGCATTATGCTTTTACTAAACCAACCAAAAAAGATTTCAAAGTCCGGAAATTCTATGTATATCTGTTGTTATTGCTGTCGTTGTATCAAATATTACCAATATTGGATAAAAATTATAGATTTATATATAAAAACACACATATAAACACATTTTCATCTGTATAAATATATATAAATATATTTTAACAACTGTGCGGCCAAATAGAAGAAATTTTTAAAATTTTAACTTTGACTTGTTTCATCATTGAAGATATAGTATGGTACTTGCTCGCTGAGGTAGTCAGCGATTTAAGCCTAATCAGCGTCTCTTGTTTTTGAAGTAGCGCCAACTAGGGCCAAGAGGACAACTTTTGCTAATCACTCATCACATTCGTTTGCATAGGAAATAGTTGCAAATAGAAAAGGCAAGTGCAATGTAATTCCATTAAAGTTCTCTCAATAGCCCTATAAATAATATAAATCTATTATTTTATTCAACTAAATAATTTCCCCAAAAAAAAATCACTAAATACCAAATTTCATGACGTTAGAGCTTTATTGCGCTCGTCTAAACTAATTTCAATTAATTTTAACTGTTCCCTAAACTTACAAATTAAAGTATCTATTCCAAATTATGATGTGGAGGTGCTCGTGACCACTTTGTCACATTGCGGAACTCCGAAACATCACGAAGTTGCCACATTCGTTTGCACAACCCCTTTTTACAGGGGAGTACATTTACACACCTTACAGATAGAAAACAGAAGAAGAACCATGCCCGAACTGGGACTCGAACCCGGGACGCCAGCTGTAGGGGAAGACGTGCTACCCTATGCTATGTATATCTGAATCATAATACCGAATTTTTAAAATAATTCAGTTTTTTTATAGTAATCATAAAAAGAGGGGTAGGGGGATTAACTTCAATTGCTTAAAATCAGTCAGATGTTTAAATAAACTTCTTCTAATATTCGAAGTGGGTCTGATAAACTTAAGTTGTACGATCCACAGAAGAGTGAAAACTCAGAGAGCTCTGATAGAGATATTTTAAGCGATACCATTGCCAAAGGAAATAACCGCGTCCCGATCGTCTTCAATGATGTGTCGTCGTCTAGGAGACGGCGAAGAGAAGCCAAATATATAAAAGTACCTTTTTTTTTCCTACGGTCTCTTCATAATGAAGTGAAACGCAAGAATGCAATAAAAAGTATAACTTTTTGAGTTACGGCTAAAGTGTCACAGAGGGCTTTCGACACTTCTCGAAATAAAGCGTGCAATAACAAGCAGAGAATCTTCCGGATGAGTGACATATTAGAGCGAGAGTGCGAGGGGAAAATGAAATCATAGGACGAAATGGATGAAAAAAAAGTTATTCCGTTTTGGTAGCATAAACCGGAATATTTTACTACTATGTCCCAATGACGTCTTGTTATGTTTTGCTTGACATCCTTGGCAATAAAGGAAGAGGAAAAGTTATCGAAAAATGGAACTATGAGAGAAATATTTTTAAAAGATTCAAAATTCCGATGAAACCTCATTGAATGATAATATCTTATGTTTGATTCTACAATATTTTTTTTTCAAAATTTGTCGTTAATTTATATTAAGATATCAAGTGAGGTATGTCCATAAACGCAGTTACTAAAACAATAAAAAGTACTGTAAAATATAACTTAATTTTTTATATATATAAATTTATGAAAATTAAAGAAAATAAATGTTTGAAAATGCAATTCATATTACAAAAAAAGTTTTGACTTTTAGTGTTGTGTAGAACAGATTTTTTATGCGATAATATACCCTAAACTTATTGAGAAATAACGTAAAAAAATTGATTGATTTTTAATTAAAAATTTAATCAAAACTTGAAACTTTTTTTCTCTATGATCATGAGACGCTAGCTTCACAAGCCAGATAACATCTACAATATTCAAGTATACTTTAGTATTGTGGTTATGTTACTCGGCTACATTTTAATTTCATAATATTTTTTTGTATGTTTGATATCAATATGCCAATTTATGTATCAAATCATGCTAAAGAAATTTTTTAATTAGTTTTAAATTTAAAGGTATAACATTTTTTCTACGATTTAATAAAACACCAGTAAAATTCTAAAAATTAAAAGATAACTTTCGAAGCCTAAGTAATAAAAGAAAACTTCCCCATCAGTGGCACAACAATATTAAGAAAAATATTTGCTTACAATTTTTAAAAATTGTTTATATTTCGCAGAATTATACTTCAATTACAAATCTAAAAGTGCTGCAAATTTGGTCGCGACTTTAAACAAATACAATGCGCTTTTGCATTGCGTGGGGAAACAAAAACAATATATTAAAAAGTGAATTTTTACATTTTTTTAAAAAAAAAATTCACAGATTTTTTCAGGAAATCTATTTATTGCTCTATTCTAATTACTTTAATCTGCACTTTCCTTTGAACACAAATGTATCCTTTGTTTAAAAATTTTTATAGACAAATATTATGCTGTAAAATTATAGTAAAAAGGCTAACTTAACTTAATCTAAATTTGAAAGACAAATTTTATTCTTTAGTTATTATTTTCGACCAGTTCAACAAGGTTACAATATTTTATTTATGGAAGAATTTGCGATCAATGTCTTGTTTTCGGATGTACAGAACTCGTTTGAAAAATATCTCAAAGACAGAAAAATTTTGAATTTTGCCAAAAGATTTATCTTTGTAACCCTTTAGGTTTAGAATTTAAACTATTATTCAATTTAATTTTAGAATGAATTCAGATGCTATTTTTATATTTTTTTGCTATATTAATAATCTAAGTGAGATCTTCAGTTTTATCAAATCAAGATTCTAACTTGAGGGGAAAAAATGTCTAACCAAAAAACTTATGGCTGCTTTGCTAATAAGAAAGCAGAACGTATAATAAAATTAATTGTAATATTACTGAAATTAAATTTAATTAGACGCAAGTATTTCATGGTTATTAACCATATTTCAAACGAAAATGTCTTTCTTCAACACTTCTGTCTGAAAATATTGAAGAATATTATAGCAATAAATACTATTGTAAATGCTTCCATACCCAAATTTCATCGGCACAATTTTATTCTAAATTAGAATTACAAATTCAGATTTCTTGATAACCATGATAAAGAATTTTGTAATTAATAGTTAAGCAATTATATCTCTTCATAGTTGACTAATATGTTTAATTTCTCAATAACCTATATGGCAAGAAAAGGCTTTTTACAATCGATTTGCTATTTTTTTTTTAAGTTATAATTTATTCACTTACGCCAATGTTATGTTTTAAAAATGATTAATTATGCCATTGTAATGCTTTAAAAGTGATTACCTAAAGCAAAGCTAGCACATAATACTAAAATATCAAAAGTTAAAAACAAATTAATTACTATATTTATGCATGGTTTAATAAACAATAACAATTAGTCAGTTCATAACAAACTCACCCTTGGCTGCCGTTCACCAAGGTCCAAAAAATCATTTTTCTTACCTAAAAAATAAATTATTGTTAGAAAAGTACAGAAAACAAATTTGTGTGTTTCAAATAGTACCTGTAATAAATTCTTTAATTTCAAATTTAGAAATTAAGATTATTACTTAACATATTTTAATGTTACATCAGTTAAGACATTGTGCCGATACGATAATAATGCTTATAACCCAGTTGTGGCCGCTAGATTTTAAATAGTATGTATTGAGAAATTAGTATTTGATTCTTTTCATTAGAATTTGATTGTTTGACATTTTATTTATAATTTACCGAAAAAGAAGTTTTTTTGTCAATTTATAGTCAGAGGATTGTATTCTAAAATTCAGTTGAGTTAGGTTTATATTTTATAATTAGTATCGATTATGCATCCTGTAACTAAATAACGAATTTTACAATAAACGTTTCTATTTTTTGGCGAAGCATTTCCAAAATTATAATTACATATGCATTTAAAAAATGTCAAAATTTAGAAAAAAAATTCCCAGAACTAAATTTGTATCAATAAAAAGACAATATATTTTTTTAAATTCAAATTGTGTAAAATTTATTTTAGGTAAATTATATTTATGAAAGTTATCTCTGAAAACCACCAAAGTTCCTTTTAATTTTTAATTTAATTTCTAATTACATTTTTAGAAATTTTTTTTTTCATAAATACACATTTTTACATACCAAATTATATATTTTTCACATTTGGTAGCTGGATGTTAAATGGACTGCTCTGTACAGCCTTAACACACGCACATATTCTTTTTTAGTAGTAGAGATGGAAAAAAAAATGCTTTCCATTTTATTTGGTTGTTATAACAGATTATAGTGACTTCATAAACTACAAGACCACACGAAAAAATCTATATATTTCGAATGAATTGTCACAAAATAATAAATTTTATTATTATTTGAAAAAATTCAAATGACTATAGTCATAAGGCAATCGGAACATCATGTGTCTTCTAGCATGGGATCACATATTGTTTTGTAATGTCAAGGCTCCGTTTTGTGAAATGCTCATTCATTCCAAAATTTAAGGATTTAATATATTTGATGAGCATCACATGCTATTAAATTGATTTTGTTAACACTTAAAACAAATAAGCAAATTTAGCAAACTCTAAATGGATTAAATGTTTCATGAATATTATCATGTGCGAAGTAATTTTAAGTAATTAATCATAATCGATAGGCTTATTTTTTTTTCTCTGCGAAAAATAACAAAACCGATTTCATTTCTTATAAGAGCCAAAAATGATTTTCAAAAGTAAATTCTATGAAATTAAAAATTATCTTATATATTAATCTGGAATTAAAGAATATTATATAAATAATATTTTTTTGTTTTTGTTTAAAAATTGCCGAATAAAAATTAAACTTCTTTTTAACATTAAAACTACGCGAAATATTTCTGTTAAATTTAAAGGTTAAATTTTAAAATACAAAAATTTAATATCAATTTTAATTCTTAAATATTTTATTGTATTTTACATGAGAGGAAAACAAGAGAATTATGTTAATAATTTATCTGATGTTTCGACAAGACAACGAATTTATAAAAATTCTAGAATAATTTAAAATTTTATTGAAATTAAAAAATAATTACAAAAAATAATCATATCATCTTTTCGATTAATTTATATAGCAGTAAAATCTTCTTCTTTTAATAAATTATATCAAAACAATACAGTGCATAAGAATGAAGAGCATTAATTAATCTTAGAACTAAATATAATTAGTTTTGAAAACCAATTCATGTTAAATACTCACATGCAATTATTCGTATTTCTGTAAATATATTATTACTTCTTACATAAAAAAAATCTTTATCCTTCATGGTAGAATTCAGAATTTAGCATTCACGGTAGTCAAACAAATGGCGATAATACATAAATCAAAGTATCCATTTTAATTTTAATTCTAAATTTGTTTAATTCTAAAAAGAATAAAAAGCAAACAATTTTTCGAAGAAGTTTATATTGAACTGCTATTATAAGAATTGCCACTCTTGAAAAAGTTATAATTTAAATAAAAATGTTCGCAGACGATTTTTTCTTGAAAAAAAAAAACATTTTTGAATAAATTTTTCCCACGAAAAATTAGTAAATATTAAAGCATATTCTTAACAATAATATTAATAAAGCATATAAAACAAACGATTATTTTTAATGAAATAATATGGATTTTGAAACAGATTTTTTCAGAAACCAATTTGTGAAATAAACCTCCATGAAATATGATTTAATATATACTTATATCATTGTTTTTCAAATTTATTGAACTAAATTGTCTTTATTATTTGAAACTTGAAAGGAGTGGTTAGTATATGTTGAGAATTCCCTTTTTTCTTCTCTATAATGGCAAAAAAAAAAAAAAAATATAATGCATTAGAACACAATTTTTTAAGAAATTACATTTTTCAAAAGAAGTAAACCTGTTTCATGTTTATTTGTTTATTTTTTCCAAAAAAGTGAATTAATTTGGAATTTTTTTTCCAAAGCAGCGAATCAATTTGGAAATTATTTTTTTCCAAAGACGCGAATCACTTCGAAAATTATGTATATGCATGCATTCACAAAAGAAATTAAAAAAAAAATCCTTCAATAACTATTATGCAAGAAATTGGAAAGACATTTGAAAGTTTAATTTGTTTCTGAATCTTCACAAATGGAGAATAGTCATTATTTTAGCTGTACGCTTAAATAAACCAAAAATAAATAATCTAGATAAATATTTACAGTAAACAAACCTTTATCTAACTATAAAAGAATATTGAAAAGCAAATTAATACGCATTAATATTTCGTAAACATTTAAAAATTTCTGGATTTACAAATTAATTAGAAATTCGCGATCAAATATAGCATCAAATAAATCACATCATTTTATTTTTGAGTTTAATTTAATTCACCGAAGGAGAAGAGTGTCACCTCAACCCGAACTCCAGACGATATGGAATTCGAATAGACTTTAAATGACTAACATTACGTAATCATGTGACTGCGACGTTAAAGAGCAATTAAATCAGATAAACCGTTAGATTTTAAAGCATTTGAATAAGTAAGTAAACTGCAGGAAAAATATATTAATTATCTTGAAAAAAAAATAAAAGTTAAAAAAAGCATTTTTGTTGATAATTAATAAGCTTCAAAATTGAGAGATAATAATGCGAAATTTTTTTTAGCAAATTCTTGTACCGGAAGTCGATTGCTATCATATCCGGTTTTACTGGCTGTTTGTAAACAAAACAAAATCTCCCGAACCAGCTCTGTCAGCTTGAATAAAATAAATAAAATTTTCTTTATAAACAATTTTGCATTAATTTCAATAGGAAACTTAAGACATTTTGATGGTAACGATTTAATTTTTATATCTCTAAAAAATAAAATTATTATTTTTTTATTTTTTTAAATACGAAAGGAATAGATTTCTTATATAAAAATTATTTTCAATATTTTGATATTTTATACAGTCTTTTATTTGTATAATAGCTAAAATTATACTTTTAGAATGATAACATGAAAAATACAAAAAACTACTTTGTTTTTAACAAATTATTATTATTATAATAAAAAATATCTTATTAAAATTTCAGATTTATAATATTTTATTTATTTATCTAAAAATTCCTTTTATTTCAAAAACACACATATGAAAAAATGTTTTTATTTCTTAAAAGAAGTGTGTTGAGCATAATTTGCTAACACATTTCAGATAGATACATAAATCTGCTTTAAACATATTCAAAATAAGTCAAATGCAATAAAATTTGAAAAGAAAAGGAAATAATTTTTTTCTCTGATTTTTTATGTGTTTATTTTACCACTTCGGCTGATTAATGTTGCCATTTGGCATTCGCTTCTTTGGAATATTTTAAAACTGCAGTACGAATTTATTTTCTTTTCATAGTTTTTTAGAATTGAATTAAATGACTATTAAGACAAAAATGTAAAAAATACTAAGATTCAAGCACTTAAAAACTTTTCAATATGTTTTACTGCTTTTTTGTTGCATTTTCATTAAAAATCAAATGCGAGAAAAAAGTAAATCAGGCAAACACATGACGTTCCAAGTCATGGAAAAAATTCCTTTTTTTTCTGTTATTCAACATTATTAATGCCGGATATAAGAGTAATAGTGCAAGTATATATAAAACATTCTAAAATTAGTTTGCTATGTACACTATGTTCATGACTTACTCTTCTAACGGTTCTTCTATAAGTTAGGTGTAAGATTTTATTAATGTCTTCAGATAATTAATGTTTTAAAGTAAAACCGAAATGTTTTACTTTAGCATATCTTCATAAGTATAATTTTTTCTTTTGCATTTGTTGTAAATAATTTAATTGTAAATGATTGCACTAAGAGATTATGTATAAATGGGCTGCGATTTTAATGATCAGTAATTATCAATAAAAATTCAATAATTTGCAAAATAAGTTAATTTATTTAATTATTTTAAATTTGAAAAAATAACATAGTTTAAAATTTTATTTTATACGACCTGAATCCCCCCCCATTTTTTTGTAGTTGTTTAATAAGTTTAGTCATATGTTAGCCACAATGCGTAGTAATATATTTTTGTATTTAATTTTAATACGTAAATAAAAAATTCTATAATTAAATATTAATAAAACCATGAGTATAAAAATATATTGCTTCAATATTATATATATTCTTTCTTTTCTTCTAAAAATGAGTATTATTATAGAATGTATAAAACTAATGAATATTTTTAAGTTTTATGAAAACAGTTTGATACATGCTATACAAATTTTTTAATATTTTTTTATCATTCATAATGATAAAAGTATAAAAAAGACGTAAGATATAGTATAATAATTAATGATCTGATAACTTTCGAATTCTGTTTAAATTTTATACACGTGTCTCAAATTAAGAGAATAAATAGTATCTTAAATACTATTATGTTTAACCGCTCCAAAGCTAATAAAACAAATTCACGTGTTATGTCACACAGTCACATGACGAAAGCAAATGCGCATGTCACATAAAGTTTTATGTTACCCATTAAATGCCAGAGATTTTCCAAAATTAAATTTCTGAGTGACAGTCGTCATGCTTTATTAAGAAATAAATTGACTCTAATGAATCACAAATCATTAAAGAAACCAAACTTTAATGATCACAAAATAAGCCTCAATAAACTTAACTTCCGAATTTCTTTTCTTCTCTCCAAAAACGTAAGAAATGACGAGCAATTAAGAATAAATAACGCAAGGAGCACACAACACCTATTTTGTTAAACCGTTCAAAACATTAAGTCCCTGGTATCTCAAAGCAAAGCTTCTTCAATAATCTATCATCATCTTTAGCTGGGAAGATTTTCAAACCATTAATGAACAGGTATGAAAGTAAAAAAAAAAAGAAGTGTAAATGGTACTTGAAACATTTCTCATTTTGAAGTTCCATAATGAATTTCGTTACTCTCAGGTAGCAAATTTGGTACATTCGCTGACGCGAGAGATCCATTGAATTTTTTCCCCGACCACCCCTTCGAGTGAGGCAGAGAGTCATGATAAATAAAGGATAAAAGCGTTAACACTGCGCAATAGATTCGAGTGTTCCGGATCAACTAATCAGTTTCGAGAGCGAGCACACAGAGAGAGTAAAAGCATTCAGAATAATTCTTCTTTCTTTTAAAACTGCTTTCCTTTTAATAACCACAAAATGATTACTACGGTGTTCTTACGGAGTAATTAACGAAAAATCACGCGTCTTAAGTTGTTTGATTTAGTCTCCTAATTTTCACAGCACTGCGTATCTTGAAGAGGATAAAAGATCTGGAAAATCAACAGTCTTCTCTCTATCTATTCGGGGAGGCTCTTTTTCTTCTTCTTCTGTCTTTAAACCTTCAAACGTTGCACAATTCTAAAGGAGACTGGGAGATTAAAAGAGGAGTTTGGATTGTAAAGACATTGGCGGATCCTTCTAAAATATCCGCTGGGGCATTCATTAATTTTTCATCGAATTTTGAAACAGTGCTTCGGTTTGTGTGCATAGCCCCCACTTGACTTTTACGGGGGGAGGGAATGGGGAAATTTTTATGCGCCAAATGAATTGAATTGGTGACGAAGGCCGGCCGGATTTTAATAACTTGTTCGCCAAGATGCTCAGGTATCAAAGAAACTTTGAAACAAAGTCCAGGGTGGATTCATAATTAAACTGCACCACTTCAGAACGATCCAGATATGAAAAGCGTAAGTGGAAATAAGGTAAATACCTCGGTAAAAACTCATAAGAATGACAGAAGTTGTGGATGGTGGAAATCCATGTCCATTTCGTGTTTAAAATAGAGAAAAATATTTTGAATTGCATAGTGTCTGCTATAGTCCCCTTAATGAGACAAGATGGAGACATGTCAGTAACTCCTCGATACGACGGTTATCTCCTACAACTGTAACTATCTTATAAGAAAAATACCAACAGTCTACGGTGATTAGTTACTCCTCGTGATATTAATAGCATTAATTTTATTAATGCCAGCCAACTTTGATGAATTACGAGGTGTATCAATAAGTAACCCATATAATTTTAAACATAACAATGAAAATTAGGAAGAGTGGCAATAAGAAAAATGAATATGTTGCCAATTTAACTGCCATTCATATAGAGATCTTTCCCTCAGCATCGAATTCGTTTAAATATCCGTTTCTCTTAGAACGTCATAGGAGCCCCAAGTAGGGCTTCTGAACGATGAAGAGTCTCTTCGACGATCCGGATATATAAAAACCTGAGGGTTTCAAGTCCGTATTGTTTTCAAGCAAATTCCGAGAACAATATTTCTTCATTCGTGATTTATTTGTGAAGTTTTAGAATACACACTATACAGTCCGGACTTGGAACTCTCAGATTCTCATCCGTTTGGACCCTTGAATGGGCTCTAAGCAGTCAAAAGCTTTGATTCTGTTGACAACGTTAAACAAACCGAGAGTCAAGGCTTACTCGCAGCAACAGTATTGTTTTATGAAACTTAGATTTTTGCATTTATCCCCCTCTGGGATAAAGGCGTCACAATGAATAGCAGTTATTTCTATAAGTATTAAATTGGCAAAGCTTTCATTGCTAATTTAAAATTCATGGTATTTTTTATTTCAGAATTAAGAATAATGCGCTCATATATCTTATCGTATAAAATGAAATTGCCCTCTTCAATTACACATGCATAATAAAAAAAATGTATTCTGTTTGGTTAATAACATTCGCAGAGTTTCGAAATTGAAGAAATTAGTCAAATTGTTGATGCTTAGAATTGTATCCAAGTTTTATTTTCCTACATCTTAAGAAATGGAGAGTGAGGGGATGATGGGAGGATAAGGAGGGGCAGATGATCATTAATAATGTAATTAAGGTAATGAACTTTGAAATGAAATTAAAGTTAGGAAAACAGTACACAAATTGGGGCTTTGAATTTATAATCCAAACCTCTTTCGAAAATGGAGTTGAGAAGGGTATGTGGGTTATTGGTGGCTTATCCAGGCATCATGAATTTTTAAAAATGGCAAAATCAGTTGAGTAGTTAAGGAAGCGAATTATGTAATTTTTTTAAAAATCCCCGTAGAAAATGTACAGCGAATAAGTCTTTGTGTGTGTGTGTGTGTGTGGAGGGGGATTGTGTGTGTGTGTGGAGGGGGATTGTGT
>JAOUZG010031086.1:900546-933992 GCA_026289955.1 Argiope argentata
TGTGTGTGTGGAGGGGGATTGTGTGTGTGTGTGGAGGGGGATTGTGTGTGTGTGTGTGTGGAGGGGGATAATAAGCAGAGATTCTCTAAAAAATGTGAATAATGGAGGACAAGCAATTATTAATAACATTGTAAGGATAGGAGTGATCATGTTGGTGTAGAAATAGAAGGTCGATGTTTTGGGCTTCAATCACTGAACATCCTTATAAAAATAATCTTCATTTATCTGGTATTAAACACAAAAGTATAAATCTATCTTACGAACTGAGCCTAGTTTCGTGCCGACGATCAAAAGAAAGAGAGAGGAATGTTGAATATGATTGGATATTTATATTTGGTTTTTTTCTGTTTTGATTTACGATTAAGATTACGATGCGCGAGAATAGTTTCTGGTTACGTCGCACTAGACCAGGATCAGTTCATAGGTTACAATTATTTGTATTCACTACAAAGTATCCCCCCCCCCAGTGACGAAGGAAACGAAATTCACTGGGATATAGATGCAATCAAAAGCACAAAATAATACAAGTAAGAACTATAAGAATTTGTTGACAGCTACATAAAAATTATAGTATATATAGAAAAAAAACTAGAAAATATTTTCTCAAATTTTCTCGCATAGCCTTTGAGGAAAATGAACATGTCTGCCATATCTGGTTATTCTCACATTAGAAAGATTTTGATTATTATTATCAAAGAATCAAGAACTATCATAAGAATTTTTAAAACAATGCAGAACTATATAGTTCTGCTTTCTAACATTTAAATGTATATATATCTGCTACCAGAAAATGTCAGTTTCAGAAATTGGTGATTTAGATTCTAGTAATTGATAAAAAATTGTTAGAAGTTCATATAATTTGAAATAATTTTAATTTACTTTTAGTGATGAATTACTTTACAAATTTTTATAACCAATAGAAATTTTTATAACGAAAAATAATCACCGTGCGATATTTGGGGGGGGGTTGGTAAGTTGTGCGAGCAGGGAATGTAACTCACTAATTATACATAATTGATAATCCTCTTATATATTCTATTCTGTTTTTAGTCGACCCATTAAGACACTATATTTCTGTGTGGAAAAGTGTCATGATATTCTATCAAAGGAAAAATAAAATAGTTACAGGACTGGTGAAATTGAAGAGGAGGATAATTTTAATTTTATTCGCAAGTCACAATTTCGTAAACAACTTACAATAATATCGCAAAACATTTGCTGTTAGAGCACCATAAAATTCTGCGTAATATTAAGTTCATTTGAAGCAATTCCAAACTTTTTAAGAAAAAATAATAAAAAGAAAGAATTTTAAACGGCGTACACATTCAGCCTCGTTTTTTACGCTTATTCCAATTCATTTAAACTTAGACTCGGCAATCATTTTAGAGATAAAAGATATGTTTCATTTAAAAATTTCAAAAACAAAAACATCCTTCACAAAATGAGAAATTCTTTAAATAGCTTATGCAGTCTTTCTAGCTCCGTGTCTTATGTTTTTCCCTGTCAAACCATAGATAAGAAGGCAGCGTGAAGCAAAGCCAAGGCGTAAACTGCGTTGCATATCTTAACTGTTATTCATTGTATCTTCGCCTTGCCAGAAAGTGACAAAGAACCGGCTTCGGCACCCCACAAAGGAATATAAACAATTCCCAGGGAACATATGTTACAACAATCTGCCCCAAAAACTCTCTGCCACGCCACAGAATGCGTCACTTTAAAAGCCCGGCCAAATGCGAACACTCGTATCAGCATTATGAACTCTTTATTTACCTTAACTCTCAGAAGATTCTGTCTATTACTCCTCGAATAACGAGGCAGAAGGACAGACAGACATCTCTCAGAGAGAGAGCCTTGTTTTCAATCACTCTGATAAGACAGACAGAACATGTCTCAAAAGACGCAACACGATCCTTTTCCCCCTCTCTCTGCTGCTAAAAAACAAGGAAGGGGGAAGAAAAAAAAATTCCACAGATATCACTGCTCGCCATTATTGTTTTTTGGCCGTGTCAAAAGATGAAGTTCTATTCTAAGCAAGGGAGAGTTTGTTGCTAGAATCAACATACGTTGTTCTAGCCGCTCGGCTGGCTAAATTTAGTCTGCCATTTCTTCATAAAACATTTAGACGGTATAGAATTCCAGGGATACTCGTTTGCTCAGTCGAGAAGAGAGAGAAGACGAAGAAGAAAAAATTTAAAAAATCAAAAATAATAACAACGTTGAGATCTTCAACATTTTTAATCGCCAGATGGCAGCGTATTGCTAAATGGCATCAAGACGAAACACGAATCCGGGCATTAAAGGCAATGAAATTTATATCTAAAAATATAATTCCACGAGTGACGGAATTTGTTCTTTTTTTTTCTTTTCTTTCTGGCTTTCTTCTTCGGTTTGATTAATACTTTTATTGCGAGCGAGGAAATATGTATAAATAAAAAAAAGGGAAGTTGATGGAGAGTCAAGTGCTCAAGACCGCAGCTGTCGGTGGGGATCAGTTACTGGTGCACTGCATTTGTTTGGTTATGTTCGGCAGGAAGGGGAAAGGAAGCATTTATTATAAAAAAGTTTTTATATTCTTTTCCTTGTTCGAGGAAGCTGTTAAAAGTGGAACAACTGAAATGCTCGGCGTTTTACCCGGAATTTCGTAAATGAAATCGGAGACCGCTCGTTCTAATGAAAATTCGTACTTAAAGCAAACTAATGCTGTTGTTGAAGTTGATTTCTTCAGGACAACCGATTGCTATTTTGATTTCTTTATAAATATTGCCGCAAAAAAAGAGATTGTGATTATTCCCCATGGCTCGATTGGCAGAGCATTGGACTGTAAATCCATTGGTCCATGGTTCGATTCCCAGCAAGCGCATTTTATCCTAAGCCAGGAATTTTAATTTTAAATTGTTCTTATTATTTCTCTACAATCAAGATGATTCTCGAACATTCTTTACCATTCGAACGAGCTGATTCTCGAATGTTCTCCAGATGTACAAAAGCCGAGTTCTGCTCAGTTCTTCATTCTGTTCTCCAGCTAGTTGCTTGGTGCTAATAAACGCAATTGTTTTTAGCTATCCGTGTCTTTAATTCAGTCTTCGTGACAATATTTTAAATAACTTCTAAAAACCTCTCTGCAAATACCTCCAAGCAATCCTTTTGTGAATATCCGGCTTAATTCTGCTTTATATTAATTAATTATATTAGGCATTATGGAATTGATGTTAAAATGGAAAGAGTTTATATTTTTAACTTACTTTTCCTTCTTATAAATTCTTGAAAAAGGCAATGTAGTATATAAACATTTATGAACTACCAGTACAGAGCATCCTATTTTAAATCAACACGTTGTCTGCCATTGTCACATTCTATGTGACTTGAGATAGATGGAGAGCTTAGTACTCATTGAAAACCAAGAAAAAACTTATTATAGCTGAGTTTTGGTATAAAAACATTGTCACCTAATATTGATAGGCAAAGAGATGAATTTATAGAACTCGGCCTATCCAGCTTGTTTTTGTTATCCGGCCTGTTCATCTTCCAAAATAAGCTGGAAACTTGGGAATGCACTGCATACATATACGAGTATGAAAAATGATTCGGTGGTCGTCAAAACAGGCTGGATTTTTTAACCATCCTTTGGCAACAGCTCACATATTCGAATTGTTTACATATTTACCAAATAATCTATTAGTATCCACCTAATATTTTTATAACAACTTTTTACAACTTTAACAACTTTTTTATTTGTACTAGCCAAATAATAGCACGTTAGAGTACCAAATAATAGTACTCTGACGTGCTATTATTTGGCTAGTACAAATAAAAAAGTTGTTATAAAAATATTAGTTGGATAATTGGATAATATATTAGTATAAAAATATTAGTTGGATAGTAAAAAAAATGAGTTAACCCTTCATTTACTGAATTATGTAGCCATCAATTATTTTTTTCCATTTTTGCACCAGTAGTTATGTTTCCTTGCAGAATAATCCCAGAGAAACTATGAGAAAAACTTTAATTGATAAAAATATCTTAATTTAATTAATAATTAAATATTTTTCATTATTACTTTTAGCTTATATTAGTTTCTTACTATTTGGGTTACATTTTCCCTGTTTTTTAGAATACCATTGGCAAAAATATTTATTACGAAGGTATAATCCAGATTTGAATGGTACTTTTAAGTACCGTCAATAAATAAACGGTTAAATAGAACAATTTCGATGATGAATGGAAAATAATTGAAAATGTGAATTAAGGGCGAATGAAGTTATTGAAGGATCCTTCATAAGGAAATCCAATCACAACGAACGAAATCGAGGTAGAAAGGTTTTTTGTGTACTATGATGCATCCGAACTGTAAAAATATAGTTTTGGATCTACGATAGGGTTTAGTTATTTTTGAACAATAATAAAAAATATTTCAAATATTTTTTTTAAAAAACCCCACGAAATATTACCATGGCAAAAAAAAAACATAAATAAAAATTATTTCGAAAAATTTGCTGAATCCATCAAAGATTTTGGAGAATTTGATAACTGGCGATTTACACAAATAAAAATTATACAAAATTATTTGTATTTCGAGAAATAATTCGATGCATTATTATTCACCTAATACAAGAATTTGTTTATTCTTCAGAAAATAAGCTTATTTATAATTTTTTTTGAAGTTTTATTAACCCGAAGTATCACTCTACATCAACTTACTACTTTATAGGTATTTTGAAAATTGAAATATATATATATATATATATATATATATACAAAACATCAAAATGACGCATCGTCTTGAATGGTAAATGAGCGGACCATCTGAAAACAAATAGTTAAATATTACCTTTTAAAAAGTGATATGGAATTTCCAGTTTAAAAGTGAAAATTAAAACAGAAAACAAAAACTTTTTTGTTAGATTGAATTAGAATTAATTCTTTAAGAATTATTTTTAGAATTCAGAGGGGGGGGGGTTGTTAGATTTACACAGAGTTAATTCTTTTCTTCTATCCATCTTCCGTGGAAATGGATTTAGAAATAATAATCAAGTAATGGATTAGAAATAATAATATATAAATATGAAGTAGCTTTTATTTTTTCAACTTTGTCCCAACCAATACAATTTTAATTTGAAAGAAAAGTGACTGTATTATCTTCAGCTGCTTTATTAAAAGAGATTTGCAAAAAAGTATTTGTTAAAACACGAGCTCATGCAGAATAAATACATTGTTTGCCAAAAAAGCAGCCTTTGAAAATTCTTTTGCATTGTGAAATCCAAGCATACAATAAAATAAAACCTGCAAAGCAGTTTGGAGAGGGGGGATGGAATTCTTCAGCACGTAGAATTCTTTAATGACATGCAACTTCCTGCTGAGTGTTCAGTGCAAGTCACAAAATACGAGCGCAGTTGAACAGCATGGTATTTCCTATTTAATAGAATTCGATTGCTGGTTTTTTTCTAAGTTCATACATAAAGAATGTGCCTAAAAACTCTTTTTCAGCTTAACGATGGAGCAAGGGGGAGGAAATTGCTTCATTTCTGAATGTTGTGACAATCAAAAATAGATTGATATGATGGGATTTTAATACAGTGAAGTTTTTTTTTAATGATTGTTTTACAAGGTGGGTGTTCGTGAAATAATCGAAACAAAATAAAAATTAAAAATGATGAAGTTTAAATTTTAGACAATCTTTTGGTCTTATAGATTCATATTCCGTAAAATATTCTTTACGTTTCAACTTCTAAAAAGATTGAAGTAAAATATGCTATGTATATTTCAATGTATCATGTCAGGACATAACTTCTTGAACGACCAAGCACCACGTGCTCGTGCAAGTTAGATTGTATTCGTATTCTTTTGATTGGTTTCATTGAATGAGTCACTTTATTATTGCAATCGATCCAAAAAACTTTGTATCTCATTGATTGTTTAAAAAAATATATCACTTTTCCTATTTATTTCATTTCAAATAATCGCGTGCTCAAAATGACATTTTTCCAGCTTTTATTGGCTGTATTCATTAACTTAATGCAGTGCCGATAACTGTTATAATTATCGGCACTGCAGTTTTATAAAGAGATTCATCCGAAGATTTGATTAAAAAAAATGGTCCTCTTAATTTTTGTTGTGGTTTCTTCAGCTTTAATAAAAATGGAGGAGAATAATAGCGTTTGTGAAAACAAATAATTAGAATAATCACACTCACTAAAGCATGCTATATGGCGAAATTCCTATTAATAAAATTTTATATCTTTAATAATTATTTTTATCATGTCAGAACATGATGTTGTTTTTGGGATGAGGTTTTTGGCGTCAACAAAAATCCGTAGGTGAAAAATAAAAATTTTTATTATCTGCACGAGCAACTCAAAAAAATCAGCTTTTAATAACGCGTTGTCATTGCGTTTATAAAAGCTCTGATTAAAAGGAAAATAAGTTAATAACTACAGCCAATAAAACCTGGAAATATGTCATTTTGAGCGCGCGATTATGCGAAATGAAATAAATAGGAAATGTGACATTTTTTCAAACAATAAATGCGAGACAAAGTTTTTGTTGGTTCGTTTGCAATACTAAAGTCACTCATTCGATGAAACATTTGAAATGAATAAAAATATACTTTAACTCGCACGAGCACGTGGTGCTTGGCATTTCAAGAAATGATGGTCTGACATGATACATCGAAGTATGCATCGCAGATTGCATTTTAATCTTCGTTTACTATTATTACTCTCTGCTGAAAGGAATCTCCTTATTAAAGATAATTTTAATCTTTTACTAAGATCTTTTTACTTCCTTAATAGAATTTTAAAACCTTATATTTTCATTTTAGAACTAAAATAAATGGGAGTGAATTAAAATAGAATGGGGAATTTTAGAATTAAATCCATTTTAGAATTTAAATAAATGGGAAATTTGTGTTACAAGTAAAAATATTTTCTAAATTTCAGTGTTTGATAAATATCGCTTTAAATATAGCTCAGCATCCTGAATTAAACTTTCACATTTCCATCTATATAATATCTTACAAAACGTCCCGATAAATCAATATTTAAAAGTGATTTTATTATCATTTAAAAATCAGATACCAAGACTGGTTTTGGAATTATTTTTAAAAATAAATTTAGATCGTTTACAAATTTAAATACTATTTAAGGGCTTTTTTTAAATTAAAATCTGGACGCAAATTATTTTGTGGTATAATTATTAATAAAATATGATTGAAAAGATTAAAAATTCGTAAAATATCACAATTCTAAAGCTTAGTGATTGTCAAAGTGAAATGCTGAAGTATATATTGTGCAGTGTTTATGAGGCCTTATGAATTTTAATCAGGAATAAAGATTCACCTATTATCTTAATCCACCTCTGCTATCCCTCAATTCTCTTTACTGATAACTGGTGAACTGAACGACATATCTACACTATCGGATAAATTAGCAAACTGATTCTTGTTTTGCGGCAATTTCTGAGTATAACGTGAAAAAAAATTTATTTATGATGTGTGAAAAGTGCATTAATTAATGAATTTTTATATAGCGCTATGTAAATCAGACTGACTTTTTCTGATGAATTTTTACGTTGATCTATGTACTGATATTTTTATATAAATATTGATAAATAGATTATTTTTATACATATTTTTTGTAACACTTTAAAAATTTTTTTTATAGAAAAACGAGTTTGCGATTTCTTTTTTCATTATTTTGAAATGAATTTCTCAGACGGAAATATTTTGAAAATTATTTAATCTTCTTATTTGTGTAAAAAAATGAATAATAATAATATATTAAAATTTTAAAGGAGTGTTACAAATAAATAGAGAATCAGAGAATTAGTTAGCGTTATTAAAAAAATTAGTTTAGTTATATCAGTGCCCCACTGTAAAGCAACACTAGGGCTATTTTGGGACTGTCATCGTAATTTTGAGTCGTAGTCAGTTGACGGGGACGACGTCAGAGCAGGCTACCCTTCTTTCTCCACACCACACCAGTGGGAGGACGTTTTACCCAAACGGATTTAACGTGTATCAGACTCCCTTACACAAAGGTTCTTCATTGGAATCGGGTTTCGAACCTGGAACACTGGGACTTTACCACCAGGTCACCACTACCCCAAGATTATTTTAGATTGGCAATCCAGAAAAAAGTGAATGTGATGGTCTTAACTGCTTTGAAAAAGCTATTTGTTATCTACAAGATATTACATGTTTTTAACATTCTTTTTTAGAAAAACAATTTTTTTATCATTTTAATTTTATAATTGAAAAAAAAGGATAATTAAACTAACACCGATTATGATTATATAGATTTATAAGAAATGATATAGGTCGGATACGAATAATTTTGACAAAAATGAAGCCATAACTTTATGTGAGCCTACCTCAGACGAATTTGAGAAAATTATAGCTAGATAAAAAAAAATAATGCCATAAATATGAATAAATTGTCGAAAATATAAATAAACTTGCAGGTTGATAAAAGAAAAAAATCGATACATTTTAAGAAACGCCATAGGGCAGTGACATCATATTATCTCAGAACAACAAGGCATTCAGTTTGACACACATGTGTCGTTTTATTGACACAACCACCTACAGAGCTCACCACAGCTTTACTGATCTGTACCAACATCATCAGTAAAACGCCCGAAAGAGTATTTGAGAGAGAGAGAAAAAAAATAAAGACCAGTTTTGTCTACAAAGCATTTTCTCATCTCTCAGTTATCCTTGCTCGATCAATCGTCACACCTAACACAGCACAGACGCCCCTGGTGTTACAGTTCTCGACTGCCCACCAAATGCCGATGCAGTTATCATTGCCATCCCCCTTTCGGGAGCTATCACTGCCTACCCCTCGTGTTTATTATTCCGAGGGGGACAGAGGGGCGGAGATCAGTAGCTTCACACCCCAAGAACCCCTAGTCAATAGACAACCTATAATGAGGCCAGTTATGGAAAAGTTAAATGCTGGGTAGATGCCCTCCAGGTCGGGCGGGTGAGAGACAACCAGACATTCCGAGGCTTCTTCTTCGCTCTAATTCTGCCCCAAGAAGATAATGAGGATTAATGTGTGCAGCTCAGCATCAGCACCCAAAGCATGCAGTCAACCCCCCCCCCCCCATTCCATGCCAATAAGAGGGAGGGAACCCTAGTGGTCTTCTTTCAATGGCGCCCGGCTTTATCACGGCTTTTAATCAGAAACATGTTCCAAACTTGCCTCATCCGCACTTCAAACGACCAGTGACAACATCGTCTTTAAAAAGATATAAGGATACCTTGTGTTTTTTTTTATTGCTGATATTTTCCTTCTTTTTTAAGTTCATCCCGAATAGTTTTTGAAGGAGCTGGCTATATCACAAGTGACGGAATTATTGAATGGGATTAAAGAGGATGGGATATAAAGAGTTCCATGTTAAAATTGATCGTTTGCATACGCAACTATCCTGCTTTTTTCTCCCTCCCTTTCACTACTTTTAGATAATCGACATTCGTAAGGAAATTGCTATTCGGTGATAAAAGGATTCGAAAGTGATTTACATTTTGATCGATTAATTTGTTCGGTATTGAAGAGAGCACATTTATGTTCTGTCAGTGATTCTTTACCAAGATGTCTAGTCTGATCACAATTTACATCAACGCGGCTCAAGTTAATGATGTATGAAATGAGATGGGAAGCTTTTTGCATTTTATTTCACAATCTTTAACAAATAAAAATGTTAGGCAAGGGTATTAAAACATAATTTCTCGGTTAATTAAAATCATAGCGGTATTGTGTTATTGTGGCAAAGCATGCCATTTTAGATTACGAACATATAACAAAGGACTCTTAATCTTGAAATATCAATACAATTCTACATTGTTCTTCAAATAAATATTGAGGTTATTTTATAAAGAAGGTAAAATATTTTCACCTTCTTTCACCAGTATTGCATTATTATTACGTATGCTTCTTTGAAAGCATATGCATTTTCAAAAGACTGACGAAGAACTATGACATCTTAGTAGTTTCATCTCAAAATCGGTCGAGCTCCAAAATTTTGTTAGCCAAGTAGGAAAATTGAAAACGAAACTTTAAAAAAATATCATTACATAAATATGCCTGTATATATAGAGAGAAAGGGACAGAGACCGATAGAGAAGTCTCGTGACTATTTCAAACCGGTTTAAAACGGCTAACGACTTAAATTAATTAAGACAAATAATGACTTAAAACAATAAGGTTCTCATATGATAACTTGAAATTTACGATCGAACGAAATTTCATTTTCTTTTTTCTAAATACTACTTGTTTTATTTGCTTTGGACCAGGATTCAGCAGTATCTATTTTGGTATGCACTATTACTTAAAGAGTGTAGTTGAATTTTTTGTTTTATGGCACAAAAGTCATTTTTGGCTATGCTGCACCACGTTATCGAGTTTAAAATATTTGTATCAATTTATAATAAAATCAAAATATGGATTTGAATTACAAAATCCAAATGTCTAAAAGTTTAAATCTGCGAATCATGAAAAAGATTAACAATGATTTTGGTATGGTACTGAGCTAAAAAGTGCAGTTAATATTTATATATGATTAAAAAAACCAATATTTAAAAAAAAGTAAAAAGACCAACATGTGGTGTTTTGGACAACAACCTGCCCAATTGAAGGTGGGATTTCTGAAAGCATGCAAGACACTGTGTTATTTAAACAGAAATTCAATATTTGCAAATATTGTAATAAAAACGTTTATAAATATTATCCTAACTAAAAAATGAATATAATAAACAGATATGAGCCTAACCAATTTTCTCAACAAAGGGTCAATATCATCATAATACTATGTACAAAATGCGCATTTTTTACAAAATTATTTCCCAATTAGAACAAATTAATCTGTCTGCGGTTCATCTTAGCCCAGCCGCCTAAGGCCCAGCCTAGTCAGAAATCCGAGTCCAAAGTCATTGGTCCAAATTTTTGTTCTTTGTATTGCTCTCAATTTATCTAAGACATTTTTTGAGCGGAAATGGTTCTCACGAAAAAAAAAAATAAATCTATTACATTTTACTCATCAGCATGACAAATGGCTCGCTGCTGCGAGAATTCACCTCGGATAAGCAATAACTTTGAAGGGAGGGCGCGGTTGCTTTAAGTCTTCGATTCCGCGTCAAAAAACACGTATGGTTGGAAAAAAATGCAAACAATATCATCCGGTGCGTGGGGTCTGCGCTGTAATTTATGATTTGCGGCCTTTAAATACAGCACCGTCCAGGAATGGAGTGTTAGTATGGAAATTGAGGGGGCGGTGTAATGTAGGAGGCTACCGTCAAAAGTCGCCGCGGCCGCACCTAAACCGGCTACCGTTGCCGCACCCCGCGACCACCCTTACACCCGAGCATTATGGGATTTTCTTTTGTTTTTCGAGCGATGCAACGATTGGTTTGTTAGTTGATTGGAAGGCGGGATAGAGACAGAATCAACCGTGACCCCTTCCACCCACCCCCTTCTTCTCTCGCGAGCGAGATTGTTCTTTGATGGAATGGAGCTAATAGATTACCTGTATCAGTCCGATGGCGATCCGCAGCATGAAGCGCTTGGTCAGCCGGGCGTGTAATAACTGTGTAATCTGCGAACACGTGCATTGTCAATCTGGGGAAACGATCTGGAGATTGCTATCCTAACAACCAGTGCGGGTGACAGCGGCGTTTGAGCTCACGGTTATCAGTTAATGGCCAGGCGAGCATTCAGAATCCATTTAAATCGTTGTCCTCCAGATGAAGAATGGTCTGTACCATCCATGCGAATACTTTGAATTATGGCCGGTCATTGGAAATATTCGATGACTTCAAGTCGGTTCATCCGTTTATTATATGTTTTAATTTGTACCAAAGATATTTCACTATCAATGGACTTTGAAATATGAACGAAGCAGTTATCAGAATGAGATGAAGCAGTAAGTAATCCGAGTAATTCACATGCCTTAAAAAATGTCAAGCTTTAATATGCCCACGAATGGGTTCAATATGATCAACCTGTCTGAGTTGATAATATTAGGTCATTGGGTAACGAATTCGGTTTGATTCCCCCCTCCCACGACAATGATGTTAGGTTTAACATGTTTTCGGCCAAATATTTCAAACGATTCCGTTTATTTTCTAAATGTTTGATGCGTTTAAAATTAAACATTATTAAATTAATCGATTTTTCAAATTCATTTTGAAGTGTTTTCGAATTAAAACAATACAGAAAAAAAAGAAAATTAGAAATTTCTGATCGGTATCGCGTTTCCCAACTGGTGTAGAAAATTCACGCATTTTGCTTTGCCTCAATTGGCGTTAAATCTTCAACTGACATTGAAAATTCGATGCTAGTATTGTTTTTTATCAATTATTTATAGTAATTGTAATTATTAGACAGTATAGCCTAATTGGTGGGGTGTTAAATTCGCATCCTTTGGGCTGTTGTTCGAACTCGACAGCCGAAGACTTCATGTATGTGTGGTGGACGTTAAATCTTTCGCAGTCTCAAAGTCCTCATTGCCGAGAGTAATATACCTGAGAGTACGTTTTTAGGGATGATCTTTCTCTATTACAGATCTAAATTACGATCAATGGTTGAAGAATGAAATACATGAATGAAGTCCGCCCCGTAAAAATTGTTTGTGACATGTGTGAGTTAGATGTCAGCCTTCAACCCTCTGGTGCTCAAGGGGTCCATACTTTCAGAAGCTACTGTACCCCTTCTTCCATTGTAAAGTGGAACAGGAGAACAACAATAACAATGGCAATTATTTAATAAAAAGTACCTAAAATAAAAAAAATTTATTTCTTATTCTCAGTATGAATTGATTTTAAAAAATTGTTTTTTATATTACTTGTTATATAAATAATCGTAATTTGTAACTGAAATTGTATAATACAGTGATGGCCTTGTAATATCGAAAATTGTCAAATATAAAAAAGGATACCATAATTTTGGAATAAAAAAATAATCAATGAACACGATCTATTAGCATCCATACTACAACAAAGATTCGAGTTGCGTTTGGAAATGATAAAACAGCTTTGCTAAAAATGAAATAAAAAATATCCACTATGCAAAGGGTGTTACATAAAGATATGTGAGATTTCAAACAAATGATGCTGATCTACAACGTTCTGCATTTAAGGGTTAATGTATGCCATATTACTAAGAGGCTGCTAACCTATCAAAAATGCCCTGGATTTCAAGAAGTGAAATTCCAAATTGAACTAGATAAAAATGAAATATAAGCTTATCCCATTCATCTTTTCTGCTTTTAAGTACTAGATAATTTTATTTCTTTATGGGATGCAATTGATTATAACCATAACTCGTGAAGGGAAAAAATAAAATTAACGCTGAACACAATGTATTAGCATCTATGCTACAATAGCCTTCCATTCACATAGACGTTGTCACCCAGCGTTTTATCCCACAATGGAATTAGCTAATTTCTATGAACAAAAGCGTTCAAAGCACGTAATTTCTCTTTCATATCAGTTTAAAGATTCTTAGAACAGTAGGGGGGGACATCCCCATCCCCCATCTGAAAGACAGAAAAAAGGGAGCGCCAGGCGCCTTCGTTATTATCAGGCGATAGTGTGACCCCGAAGTCTAATCGTCTGCTTTTTTTTTAATCCCGAGAAGGCGGGGGGGGGGTGCTCGGGAGGCACAACCTGCCACAACGTATTGTGGCTGTCAGACTTATTGTGTCTGCTTCAATTGTGGCTTTTATCACAGATAATGGAAAATGCGTATTTTTCGTCGCTTCGCGTATTCGTCAATGATTATCAGACGATAAAGTAGTGATGGCAACGCAACGAAACCGCAGACGACTTGTCACATTTTGGAAAACATATAGCTCCAGTAAATTGCCAACAACTAAAATGGGATTACTTCGAATGCTTAGGGAGTAGCGAGAGCCATAAAAGTCAAGAAGAGGTACCGGGAAAGGCAGTGTGGATTTCTGCTTTTTTAAGACTGGAGATCTCTGAGATGTCTTTGTTATCGTTTCAGAGAAAAGGAACACATCGGAAGTGGTGAATGAGTTAGTAAGGAGGGGTGTTTTACGATTTGCTTTATCTTTTGCTGATATTAGAGAAACAGCATCGCTCTCTGCTATCCAATCGGTAAACAAATGACCCGAATTTCAAGGTTCAGAATGAAATTATGAGAGAGAAATCTGGCAATCTTTCAAACATGGTCCGCCATTTTTCCTTTTTTACTTTCTCTGCTACGATTTGGTTTATATTTTGCAGATATTAGAAAGAGTATTGCTCTCTGCTATCCAATCAGTAAACAGATGATCCGATTTTCAGGATTCAGAATGAAATGAGGAGAGAAATTTGGCAATCCTTCAAATATGATCTCCATTTTTTTCTTTGCTTACTTTCTCTGCTACGATTTGCTTTATCTTTTGCAGATATTAGAAGCAGCATTGCTCTCTGCTATCCAATCAGTAAACAGATGACCCGAATTTTAGGATTCAGAATGAAATTTGGTAATCCTTCGAATATGATCTCCATTTTTCCATATCTAATTAGTCTTATACAAAGAAAAAAATACTAATTATAATTTTTTTTTAAATCGAGATTTTTTTCGAATCCCGAATTTTTCAAACATTTTTTAGTTCGAAAAACATATTTTTGGAAAAAATGTCTGTTTCTCTGTCAACACGATAATTCAAAGATACAGATTAACATTTTAGATTTCAAATTTCATTGATATAATTCCTTCGTTTAGTAGTTATTGTTTTAAATTACTTTCGGACAATCAATCAGATCAACAATTTCTAAATGATTACAGTCAAATCTGAAGCAGGAATAATATACAAAATTTCATCCGTCTGGCTAAAAGGATTTGTTGAGTTAAGTGTTCATACATTCATAGACATGACTTTAAAAACGTGTCCTTCTATTCAAGGATGTCTGAAATGAGTCGACTCTTGAAAATTTGGAGCTTAAATTGTTTGAAAAAAGGCGACTCTTTCTCTTTGTATGTTTATATGCAAAAATATAATATATAGACATTTTTAATAGTTACAAATAAAACTGACGGCTTTCTGGCACAGAGGTAGCGCGTTTTCCTTGTGTTCTTGGAATCCCGGGTTCGAATCCCAGTTCTGGCATGGTTGTTCTTCTGTGTGCTATCTGTAAGATGTGGGTTGAGCAAGCAAATGTGTTGAGTATGTAGATAAGTCTTACTCTTGGCCCTCGTTGGCGCTACTTCAAAAACAAGATGCGCCCTTTTCGGCTTAAATCTGCTGCTCTATCAGCGGGGGGCTTGTCCATAAGCAAGTGCCATAAGTAACAACAACAAATAAAAACGTTTAACTATTTAATACAAACAAAAATATACGCTATCAATGTGTCTGCGTAACTTAATTTTATAATGTTTGCTTTAATAAACGTGCATAATTTAAGAAATGTCTCTTTAAATCAACATATAATCCTTAATATACTAACCAAAACATCAACACACTTCATTTGGCTTAGTATCGCGTAAGGAAACCATTTTTCAAAGAAAAGAAACAAGTATCAGACATGCATTTGAAAAGCAAATCAACATGAAGCGATAAAAAGTTCACGTCTTTCATAATATATTTAAATTTTACACCCGGCTATGGTTATACAAGGTATTAAACAAGCCATCATCTATCACATAATGGAAGACAAAACAACAACAAAAATAGTAGCAGACAGACGGACATTAGTTACTTAAGCTGCTTCTGTACCCGACGGCGGTCCAGAGCAAACGACTTCAGCAACAATGGTAATAAGGTATGGTTGTATTTTATCGGCATCGAGAGAGCCTGTTGCCAGAATCGATTGTCGACGAATGCATATGCAGTCCCCGCAGGTGGTGGTTGGCAGGGAACTTTCTAATTGATTTCGATCACGAACGTCCAACCCTGTCCGATTCCGTCGAGCAAACGTCTTTGTCAGAGGTCTACAATTAGAGCGACGCGATCGCCGAACAAAAAGACAGGTGCCGAAATGAATGGTCGGAATATGCAAATACCGTGTCCGTGACACAATCATTGTGTCAGATGTTGTCCGGAGAGAATAGTTGGAATGCCGGTCTGCCAGAGGCGCAGGTTCATTCTTTATTCAACCATCTATGAGATTTTTTTAAAAAATTAACATCAGTAAATAAAATATAAACACACTGCAACAAAACCACAGGACAAGGGTGCTGCTGGAAATTGAGTGATGATCGACTTCTTTAGTATTCTTGTAAAGCAACCTTTGCGCGACTTATGTCATCATTTAAAGTCTAAAAATATCATCATCATAAAAATCTTCAATCAATCAGTCAGCAATCTGTAATAATTTTTCATATATCAGCCCCATTTGAAATAATTCCTATTAAGTAGTTGTTACTTAGGGCACTTACCATGGACAAGCCCCGCTGACATCAGCAGATTTTAAGCCGGAGATAAGCGTCTCTTGTTTCAAGTAGCACCAACTAGAGTCAAGAGTACGACTTTTAGCTACACACTCATCGACTTATGTCATCATTTAAAGTCTAAAAATTATATCATTATAAAAATCTGCAATCAATCAATATACAATCTGTAAGAATTTTTCAATTATCAGTCCCATTTGAAAGATACGATTAAGTAGTTGTTGTTACTTAGGGCACTTACCCTGGACAAGCCCCGCTGATACATCAGCAGATTTTAAGTCGAAGGTTAGCGTCTCTGGTTTCAAGTAGCGCCAACTAGGGCCAAGAGAACGACTTTCAGCTACACACTCATCACTTTCGCTCGCACAGCCCCTTTTTACAGGGGGGCACATTCACACATCTCACAGATAGCACACGGAAGGACAACCATGCCCGAACCGGGACTCAAACCCGGGACTCCCCGAACACGAAGAAGACGCGCTACCTCTGAGCCAGAAAGTCGGCACGACTAAGTAGTGAAGGATTAAATACCCTGATGCATTTCATATATTAGTTATTTGAAGTTAATTTTAAAAAACCTCTTTGCATGTTCTAAATATTTAAAATATCTTTTGTATTCTTACTAGGATGGAATAACAAATGCCAACCATGAGGAGGTAAAATAAAATTTTGAGTCAAAGGGTTATTTGAAAACGAAAAATGATATTTTGTATTTATGTAAATGCATAAATGCCCTCCCCTTATTAAAGGAACAACTTCTTTAGAATTATCACCAATAATTCATGTTCTAAAAATTAATTCCGAAATCCCTTGTGCATGTTCTAAATATTTAAGATATCTTTTGCACTCTTACATGGATCGAATAACAATAAATACCACTCATGAGGAGGTAAAATAAAATTTTGTATCAAAGGGTTACTTGAGAGCGAAAAATGATATTTTGTATTTATGTAAATGCATAAATTACCCCCCCCCCTTGTTAAAGGAATAACTTCTTTAGAATTATCACCAATAATTCAAACTTCTAATTGTGAAAGAAAGCATAGATTTTCCCTCGGATTTAAACTTCGTCTATGCAAAACTATGATTTAGCACTTATTGTACATAATTAGACGGAGAATTTATCAGTATTTGGTTTTTGTTTTTATTATTTCAGTACAAGTATTACGAGATATGATTTTCAACTAGCGTATTAACTAAAGCTTATTACATTCCTCATACTATTAAAAAAAGTACTGAAAAATTCGAATTTGATATTTAATCCCAATTTTTGTTAAAGTTCACATTTAATTAATTCCAAACTGGATTTATTGTTAAAATTAAAATAAAACATTACAAAAATGGGGACCGTTTAGATTCAAGATAAATTCAAAGCACTAAAATTTGAATTCATATTTGTCTAACATTCATAGCCATAGAAAAAGATGATAGGAAACAACATTTGCACTCTTATGCTAGGGAATTAAAACGAAATTTGCTCTATATTCGTTAACCAAAAAATTCTAGACAACCCGCCCTAGTTTTCCCCAGCTGCTATCTAACCGCAGCTACTTTATTTTTAAGTGTTTATAATTACTTCCTAGAATTAGTCTTGATATTTCTGAAAGTTTACTAAATGGTTCACCTTATAAAATCTTTTTTAAAACCAGTGCATCTTTATAAAAATAAAATTACAATTTTTCTCATCTATTAAAGAATTTCAAATTATCAAGAACAATCTTCATTATCTTTTATCCCACTTCTTTTATCTGATTCATCAAAAAAAGGACTTCCAATTTTCAAAATTTTCATTCTGTCATCAGGCTATCACTCATCGACCCAGAAACAAACTCATCGAACCTCTAAAGACAGCCTTTTATCCGCATTTTAACTGGTCAGGCCTGCTGGTAGACGAGTCATTTGACAACACCTCTTTTCCACCAGTGATTAGACGTCAGTTTTTAATGCATTTCTTCCTCCGATCAGCGGATAGATACTTTTTTTCAGAATTCCCATAAATCTTCCCATCACCTATCGATTAAGCCGAAGAATAAATAACATTTACCCTCTATCCTATGACAGGCTACTTTGTTACGAAAACTAGCTTCCCTGCACCCCCTCCCCCTGCCCCCCTCTTCCTTCTGAAGATACCGTGCCCTTTATTCTCCATCCAATAAAAGACATTTTCTTTTATAAGGTGTAGTTGTAGTCGGTACATTATAAAGGTGATTTGTTCTAGTAGAGCCTTCTTTTTTTTATTGCCTGCTTGAGTTGCTTTTTGTTTTAAGACAGACAGGGGTCAACATTCCAGCAGTGTGATGCTTTTGTGTTGTTCGATTCTTCCTTGTGGTTGCATCTTTTTATGAGGATTTTCTGTCAAGATGATTTGGTGCCTGATTTACAACGGGTTTTGTACCCATTAAAAAAAGATATTGCTTCAAAGAAGAAATTTTAGTTTATAATATTTTGAGTTATATAGATATATATAGTTCTTTTTTTTTCATGTTTAGTTGATTATATTATGATTTCATCTACCCAGTTAATTTGATGTGCAAGGGGTGTGGTAATTTTCTTATGAATTTTAACTGCAACCGCCGAGCATGTCGTTGGAGTATATTGGCGGATTCCATTAAAACAAAAATACAACATTTAATAATGTATACACAGATTAAACTAAGTAAACTAGTTAGACCATTCAATGTAGGGGTTTTGTTAAATATATTTCTAGTACAAAATTTATCACTGTCCAATTCAATGTTTAAAACAGTTTTTAATCAAGGATTCAATTATAATTTTTACTAGTAAAGACAAAGCAATGCTGTATCTATACAGTCATGCACCTGGTATTATTTTATTACTTTAATCATCATGAAAAATTAGTTACAATTCGTAATAATTATTATTTTCAAAAAATATCATGATGATAAAATATTTATGAAATAGTAACAAGTAAAAAAAATTTTTTTGATGCATACCTTTTTTTTAGTATTAGTTTTTACAATCTAATTTTTAATACATGCTTTTCCAGATATATTAAAATGTTATTCTATTTGCTTGCAACTTCATGTACCAAGTAGAATCAGGTCAATAAGATTTAGCTCCAATAAATTGAAATTTTTTACAAAAAATAAATATTTTAAAAAGGTTTTTGTAATTTTTTATGTTATCATATATATATATATATATATATATAATAATAAATCAAATTAAAATATCGCAAACATGATAAATTGAAATTCTAAGATCCGGATGGTAACATGTCTCTTATTTGAAGTGAAAATTATCATAATTGAAAACAAAATTGGTTAAAAAATTTAAAAAAATAGCAACATATGACTATTAATGTAATATTTTCTTTTTTAAGTCCAATTTTTTTTGCTTTATTATTTGTTATGAAAATATTAGTCTTTTTAGTTAATATAGTCGATAGAAGTAATTTTTTCTTTTCTATTTCTCTAAACAAACCATTTTTATTTATTTTTTTTTCAATTAAGCAAAAAATTTGTGACAAAAAACCCCCCACCGTCATTAGTTTTATGACAAAAATGTGCTTTTCAAATTCAGATTGCAAAAATAATAACAATTTTTATTTAATATCAAATTGAAAGTCAGATTTCAATTTTTTAACTCTTTAACATTTCTAATATCTTTCAACAAATTATAAACAAGTCAATTCCAAATTTTGATGATTGGAATACAAATAAATCAGTTAATATATCGATCTTAGAAGAGAACGTCGTTTTTAATCTCAGTAGAGCATTCAATCATTTTCATTTTTTTAAAATAATTTCACCAACTTCTATCGATTTTATTGCTTAAATTATTTTTAAAAGTCTTTAGTGGCCAGCTCACTTCCAGGCTTATTTAAGAGAATTTGTAATTTAAATTATTGCTTTGGGTCAAAAGTCATTTACGACATTATCAAGAATGACAAATGTTTTAGTTTTTGTCAGTGGAGTGATATGATTATTGTTAAGCTGTTAATCTTATCCTCGACATGTTATGTCCAGCAATGATTCTTATCATAAACAGTTGTCAGGCGCTCGACGACACGAATCACAAAAGGGAAATTACTCAACCAGAACATTTTTTTTCAGTTTGGTTGCTTTTCCGTATAGTCAGTTGCAGAGCAAAGAAAATACTTTTACCGCTATCGCGCAGTCAATAATATCAGAGCAGTAATAGTGAAAGGAATGGATGTAAAATTTATGGAATAAGGGTTTTCACGTTTTTTAAAATTTTATTCTTCATGAATAAGATTTTAAAAAAATGCAATACCCTAAAAGCCTTTTCTGACAATGAAATGGAGTACTTATTATGAACAAGTAATATAAAAAACAACTTTTCAAAATCAATTCGTACTTAGGAAAAAGGTGATTTGTTACTTTTTATTAAATAATTACAATTTTTGTTCTCGTGTTCCCCTTAACAACGGAAGGAGGAGTGCAGTAGCTTCTAAGTGTATGGACTCCTGAGCACCCGAGGATAGGAGTCTGACTTCTAGTTCACATACGTCACAAACCCTTTTTACGAGGCGGACTTCATTCATGCATTTCATTCATTCATTCAATCAATTACTCACAAATTGTAATTTAGATCTGGAACAGCGAACGATCACCTCTGACTCAGTACCCCGACTTTACTTTGTGATCGTGACAGACGTCCACCGCACACACACGAAGAGTCTTCGGCTATCAGGTTCGAACTCGCAGCCCAAGGAAAGCTAATTTAACGCCATATCAACCAGGCTATCCCTGCAATTACTATAAATAATCGATCCAAAAATTATACTAGCATTGAACTTTCAACAACAAGTGAGGATTCAAAGCAACTGTGGCAACGCAAAATGCGTGATGTTTATATTACAGTTGGAATAGAGCAATACAGATTAGAAATTTCTAATTTTCTTCATTCTGTTTTAATTTTATTCGAAAGTACTTCAAAATGAATCGGAAAAATCAATTAATTAACTATTTTTAGTTTTAAATTTCTCAAACATTATGAAAATAAACAGAATAATTTAAAGTAAACGGCCGAAAACATGTTAAGACTGACCTCTTTAGCGTTTGGAAAGAACAAACTTAATTCGTTTCTTATTTGGCTGTTTTGGGAAATGAAGATTTTTGGTGAGAAAGTTAGTCTTTAATAATTAATAAAAAGAAATGAATTTATATTTGAAAAAACTGTATTAAGATCAAATGCCATCCACTACAAGTTTTAAAATATTTACTTTTACTTGATTGGCTAAATAAATAAATAAAAAGTGTTTTATTAACGAATGAAAATTTGATATATATATATATATATATATATATATATATATATATATATATATATTGGGAGAGTATGAAGAGTATTAACTACTATTAGAAAATGAAAAAATAAAGAATCGTAGGCTTGTATTAATGATTTTTTACAGAAAATAAAAGTTATCAACTACTTACCTTTAAGAAAGATGATATTTAATAATCATTACTCTATTATTTAATAATTACTCTGACAAAAATAAAAGAATTGTTAGTGTACCACTCGTATTCAGAATATTTTATTACAATATTATGCAGATAAAGTAAATAAAATGTTCTTTTGTCTATGTGTTTCATAAAGATATTCCGTTTCATTTATTAGAATTATGAAGCTGCATGTAATAAATTTTGCTTTAAATGACTTTAATTTTATTTCCAATGAAGAATTTCATTTATTTTGTTGAGCCACTGCAAGAATTTTTGTATGATTTTTTTAGCAGTTGTTGCTTCTGTTGAAAAGCTAAAATTATATCCATTCAAAATATCAAAAAAAAAGAGAGATCAAAATGAAATCTGCTGTGCATATTTCTATGTATCCCGTCAGAACATCATTTCTTGAACGGTCAAGCACCACGTGCTCTTGCGACTTAAATTATATTTTCATTCATTTTAATCGTTTCATCGGATGAGTCACTTTAGTATTGCAAACGATCCAAAAAAAAAAAAAAAACTTTGTCTCGCATCGATTGTTTAAAAAAATATCACATTTCATATTTATTTCATTTCAAATAATGACGTGCTCAAAATGGCATTTTTCTAAGTTCTAGGGTGTAATATTTGACTTATTTTTTAAAATCTTAGATTTGGGGATGAGATGGCGGCGCGTTATTAAAAGCTGATTTTTTGAGATGCTCGTGCAGATAATGAAGTTTTGATTTTTCGCATACGGATGTTTGTTGATGCAAAAAACCTCATTTCTAAAACAACATCATGTTCTGATATAATAATAAAGAATCAAAACTCTAAAAAACTCAAATAAATCACTATTTCTATCTTTTTTATAATTCAAAGGATCAAAAGATACAGAGCCACAGGAATCTGTTATCACTCCGAACTTTTTTCGTTTAACTGCAGGCATTGAAAGAAGACGTACGGCCTGCAAGACGTAAATTAATAGACTGCTGAGCATGTTTTGCATTTATGCATGCAAAGAGGAAGTGAAATATTTATATATTAATGCGAACGGGATAACCTACCTCCTTAGCTTAGATTTCGAAATGAAAATTTAAAAAGAAAAACTTTATTTGAGATATGAACTTCTTTCTTTGTTTATTGATGACTTTGACAACATGGAAATATATGGAGATTAATATGAAGGTTTTAAGATAAGAACTTGTTTTTTATATAACTCTTGCAACAGAAACATTCAGAAGAACTTTTCAAAAATTATTTTCTACAATAATTTATATCTTTTTAATGTTTTATTCCAGTTCATTGCAGTGTTTTTATTCGTGAAAAAACTGGTTTCATTTGCACTCAAAATCTTTTATATTTAAGTAATTAAAATATTAGAATAATTTTTTATATTTTCAAATTGGATTTATAATATTTTCTAAACTTATATTTTAAATTAGAATTGATGCTGGGAAATATAATTCTAAATTAATTTGCTGAACAGATTGTATCGAAGTGCAATGTTTTAAACAATTGATAACAAACACTTAAGCTGTGGTTGAAACTAAGATTTAAAATAATATTGTGCAGATGTTGCTGTGATTCCATGCTATTATTAAAATAATTCTCTATCTTAAGAAATACTTAAGAAAGTTTAAAAAACATATATATTAACATTTCTTAAGGCAAAATGCTTGAAACTGCGAAATATATATATATATATATATAATGAAGTATATTTTGTAAACAGTACTTTTTAAGGTTATTCACTAAATAATACTAGTAATTTTACACGCAAAAAGTAAGTATAAAATCAAAAGAGATTGGTTCTAATTTATTCTCAAATTCATCAGGAAAAAAATTTGTTCTCTAAATTAGTTTAAAACCACGAAATTTGTCTTTAGAAAGAAAAAAAAATAAACAGATGAAAAGAAAAAAAACGAAATAAATATTTAAAAAATTTAGTATATCTTAATTCTTATGAATTAAAACTGATATAATGAAAAAAAAAATTAAATTCTTCCATTCAACGAGAAAAATATTCATTGTATACATTAATTATGAATTTAATTTGGGAAAATTGTATATAATAATGTTTTTCTTATATTTAAGGGATATACTTATTTAAGGGATTTATTTTAAATAACACCAATTCTCTATATAATTACAATACAAAATAGGTGTTATTTAAAAATATTTTAAAGTTAAGTGTAAGTCAAAAGATTTAGTTTTCAGTTATATTTACTTTTTATTTTATTTAAGATCAATTTAGTCACGATAAAGCTATTCTAAAATGATATAATTATTGAATAAATTATATTTTATACTTAAATATCTTCATTACAGAATAAAATGTGGATTTTATAAGGAGAACTGAAGCCTATTTTTAGGAATGAATCATATTAAATCGAAAATTAACCACATAAGAATTTCTTTAATTTATTATTAGACAATAATTAATATATATTGTATCGAGATGGACAAAAATTTCCTGTCATTTGCCAATTTTATTTGTCATTCACAGCATATCAGCTAATTCTGTCATGCACCCCATATTTTGGAACAAACATATCTATTTCTCCGACCATTCAAAGTATCACAATTAAAAAACACACACATGCCAAACAACACACCTCAATATAGTGATGGCTCAACATACATTGCCGATATCATAATACAAACAAACAAAAGATAGCACTTGAACTGATACTTTAAGGCAGCTAAAAGCGTTTTGTTTTTAAGCTTTGTTTCAAAACATTACAAGACATGATGTGAAACGCCCCTGTCAATCCAGTTCTGGAAGTCAGGCCTTTTAAGACCTGGACGGAATATTTATTTATTGACATCAAACTGAATGATGCAACAGCCCTGGATTTGAACCGGACACAAATCAAGTAAAATATTGAAAGTCTAAGTCATTAAGTGCACAGAAAATCAAACAAAAGATCAACAATCAGTTTACGCCTCTTGAGAGATTTAAGAAAATGTATTGTTATCCACGCTTGCACAAGTTAGTTAGATTTACTTCCTTTCTTTTTTTAACAAAAATTTGAAAGCTGTTTTATGATTGTCTTCAGAATTTTATATCTTGACCAGAAGATGAGAAAAACATTTGCATTTCTCATTTTCATGCCGCTTCAACAACGAGATGATGTCTCACGTAAACACAAGCAAGTTTACCGGTCCCAGGAAAGCAATATATATATTGCTACGCTTTTAGCGTAGCGGGTTCGGATAGAATCGACTTTACTTGAGGACAGCACAAGCAAATTCATTTACAGCTATTTACAGGATGACCTGATAAAGTAAAATTTTAGATAAACACAATCCAGCAGTCAACAGTCACTAACAGCGTAAATGCAACAAATGAAGCTAACCGAATATAACAAGCAATGTGTGTGAATAAATTGTTTCGGCAAATATATCATGTTTCGATATAATAGTTAAACTGAACTAATACGCTTATTACATACAAAAATTAACCCTAGGTTGCTTTAAAGGTAATAAGAACGGACAAACATCTCATAGAAAAAATCTAACCATTCTACGACCAAACCTATTCCTAATCCTCAATCAAAGTCCAATTTTTAAGAAATAATTTAACTTATCTGAGCAATCATCTTGCCATTGTTACCTTATTACGTAGCATTTTTTCGAGCACTCTTTTTTCCCCACCTGTTCGTTGCACCCCTCAAACTAATGCCGTAAAAAGCAGCATAATTATTTGGCCAAAATCCCATTAAAGAGCCGATCGGGTTGAGAGTGGGCCACTCCCAATTTCACTTTCGGGCCCATTATTCCGTCGATGCAGACGATCATAAATGAGTAAGCCTTCCAGAAAGAATGCACCCCATCCCCCTATTGTTCTTTCTTGTCAGAGGTGGGCTCTCTGATTTAGCGTCCTCACCCCGCCGCCCTTATCTTCTGTTGTTTCTTCCTCCTGCGTCCAGAGCTAATAACTGGCGTCGGGAGTGATTTTAGTGCGGGTTTACACAGCAGTAAATCAAAATCATGGACTTGCTTAAGCATCGTACCCTTGATTAACCGGGCTTTGCTTATCCGGAAAATTAGAATTTCAGATGCCATTGGAGTGGGTGAATTTATTGGCTTTTTTTTTTCCTTCCTTCCTTCCTTTCTTTCTTTTTCATTTTTTTTAAACGGAATTAGCAATAAGAATTACCTTTGATAGTCATAGAAATACAAAATTTAATGGAATTAATAATAAGAATTACTTTTGATAGTTGCAGAAATACGAAATTTAATGGAATTAACAATAAGAATTGCTTTTGATAGTAATAGAAATACAAAATTTAATGGAATGAACAATAAGATCTGCCTTTGATAGTTGTAGAAATACGAAATTTAATGGAATGAACAATAAGAATTACCTTTGATAGTTGCAGAAATACAAAATTTAATGGAATTAACAATTACCTTTGATAGTTGTAGAAATATAAAATTTAATGAGATTAACAATTTAATGGAATTAATTAGTGACTCATTCAATGAAACAATTTAAATGAATAAACATATAATTTAATTCGTAAGTGCACGTGGTGCTTGACCGTTCAAGAAATAATGTTCTGACATGATACATTGAAATATGCATAGTATACTTCATTTTTTATCTTTTTTCTTTCTGGATTAATATTTTTTATGATTTTTTTTTACCTCAGAATTGTCTATATAAAACTCCCAATGCTTACAATTTTTGTATCCGGCTCTCTAACCAAATTCATTCAAATGGCATATAAATATTTACATGCTCGCAACAATACAAACAAACAGATAACCTATCGATTCACGCATTAAGAATCAAATACGTAAAAATTTTCCACTAAATTTCAACAAATAATTTGCTGTTTTTGAATGTTCCCGTTCTCAATCTCATAAATAAATATCTTGAGTCCTAGGGACCAGAAGGATCCAAAATTTAACATAGATCTTCAATTCTTACAATATTACAATATTCTAAATTTCATCAATTGAGCTTGTTGTAGCTTTAATTTGCTTTTATAATATATGGAAGGAAATGCACGTATTATTTTTTTCTAGATATGGGATTAAACCTGACAGAAGTAATGATGTAAGAACTTCATAGCTAATTTCACCGTTCTATTCTCTTCATTCCTTTTTTTTTTTTTGAGTAATATTTTCCCCGTGATTTTCCCATAGAATGGTCTAGATATCAAATTCCCAAGACTTAATTTTTTGATACGATTAAACCGATTTTTCGGATTCAGAAGTATAAAAAAATGGACAGTGTTTTGTCATTTAATTTATGAATAATTAAAAGTATTTGAGAACTGAAGATGACACCATTAATCTAACGTGAGAAAAGAGTAATTTTTACAATGAGATTTGCACTAAAGACATAATTAGTTTTTCGGAGAACATTAATCACTTTGTAAATATTGATTATTGCAATTAAAATATTCCTGTCCAAATCATTGTAGAGAAAGTGAGAAAAAAAAATCTTTATATTCATTAGGATGCCAACTCGCTTCGAAACCAGGGGAACAAATAACACGAAAAAGTTTCAAAATTAAACGTTTATATAAGATAGATTAATTGTAGCATAAATATAGCTCTATCTTCGTCTTGTAATGATTCAACTACATCGTGGTGCATATTAAGCACGAATTTAAGTGATACAGGAATGCAACATCTCCCAATTGTCATAAATACTAAAATGTCAGTTTAAGTAATTGACATTTAATGGATAAAATGTAAACTAAAGTAAAGAGCCCTAGACTCTTATATGGACGTAATTCTATCTTTGTGGTATAATGATTCAATCAGAGTTCCGACGAATATTAATTGCGAGCTATAAGAAGTATACGGGTTCAATAGAAGATAATAACAATTGACAACGCCAAAAAATGACAATTAATGAATAAAAGATAAAGTAAAGCAAAGAGTTTTAAGGTAAATGCTAATGATTTTGGCCAGGTCTTTTTCCTTTCTTTTTCTGGTCACTCTGCATATGTTCTGAATTTGTTACCATAGAGATTATCTCTTTTACGACCATTAGTTTTTAACATGATAATGTTTATAGACTGGATACTGTTTTTGATATGAGGGATGTGAGTTGTACGATGCAAAAAATGAATAAGATATCTATGAATTTATTCTAAATTATTAGCTCTTGTTATTCCTTGTTTACGTATGGAAGGGGGTCTGGTTGTCGAAAAAATTCGAAGAAAGATATAATAACTCTTAACTTAAGTGTAGTGTAAACTAGGGATTCTGCTGTAAATAAAAATTTTAAAAAAATTCGAATCTTTTTTGTGTTCACAGTATCTTAGACTTATTCGTCAATGTAATTAAAAAAATTATTTAACCCTTTGCAGTCCGAAAAATAATTAAATGCAAAATTATTCATCTAATACAAAGATTTGTTTATTGCTATGAAAAATAAATATTACATAATTCTTTTAAGTCAAATTTCTTTGAAAAATTAATCTATATCTCTTAACCATTATGTAGGCGTTTTTAACAATTAAATTTGAAAAATAAATAAATAAAACGTCAAAATGATGCACAGTCTTGAATATCGAGTCATAATCGACATCGGACCGCAAAGGGTTAACAATAATTAAATGGAAGTGAGAATGTGCGCATACGCATGCAAGCATACAAATGTAACAACAGTGTAATTTGCTTATTTCTTATGTTTATATGCTGTTTCTTGAGTAACGAAAAGTATTAGGACAAAATTCCTTTGCAATCTTTTTAAATTTACTTAAATTGAGGGGAAAAATTACAGAAAAAAACTGATATTACTGAAATTTTAGTTTTAATCTTTTAATCGCAATAATATAATCCGAAGTACTAAGTACAATTTTTGAACAATTAATTTATTAAAAAGTTAATTAAAATTTTGATGATACTACTCCTACTGAACACATATTAACCAAGAAGTAACTAAAGCCGAATCTAATATCTATAGGTTCAGCGATTTGTCTGTAGAACATTTTTAACGTACCTTTGTATAACTAAAATTGAAATTTTCACCTACAAGCATTACATGTAAAAAAAAGTTGATAGTCTGAGAAAAACATTTACAATTGAAAGATTCTCACTTCCTTACTCTAATAGAATAATTTCAAATTTTTAGCCCATTACTTAATTCTAAGCAAGCTATCTAGATAGTTTTAACAGAGTTTAGGCAATTCATTATCAGCAAATATTAAATTTAAAATAAACGATTAATTCCGCAGAAAAAAATTAAGCCAAATAATTTACCCAAGCCCGAAGATGGAAAATCTCTAACATCTAGGCCTAGCCTTCCCTACCTGAAAATTTAATACATCTTTTCTTATTAGACAACCCCACAAAACATTCCACTAGACCAACCTCTCTCTCTCTGAACAAGAAACCAAAAAGAAATCGATTAATTTCAAAAAAATTTACTTCAATATTTCTAATCCCATTGTCACTTTCTAACTCCTCGGGAATAACAGGGACCAAACCCTCATCAAAATTAGGAGCGATTTTGCCCAATGTACCTCCTGAACCTCCACAATTTCCTGTCAGCAGATCTAGACGCATTGCTACCTCACTAACAGCAAATGCCCCGTTGGAAGTCACTATTATGGTGACAGGTTATGGAAGGGCGGTCACACCCTGGGGCTCAGGTGTGGTTATCGAACAGCACAGAACTAATGAGCCTGAAGCAACAACAACAGAAAGATGTGAGGGGGGGGGGGGCCTCAACAATGCCAGCCAGATCACATTATTATTATTATTATGCATTTAGCAGTCAGCTTGCGGTCCACGTTTGCATTACACAACTTTGTAAACTACAGACAGTGGAGTCCGATACTTTTTTTTTTGCATGTCCCGAAAAGGAATATAAAAAAAGTAATCTGTGAATGATAAGGTCGACTGTTTATGTAACCCAACCATGGTGCTAGCCGTGATAAACGATAATATAAAGACATGTTGGTATTACACAGCTCATTTTGCTGATAATAAATGAAGCGACGATAATTAAAATTTTTTAATGACGTCGTTTTGATTAGATTATCTTTTCTTTGGAGAACAAGCGACGCAGGCAAATGGATGGTGGGACGGTTCTCTAAATGCTTTCTTGAGTTATTTCGCTTTCTTTCTTCATTGACAGCTCGAGAGATGAAACAGATTCGGAAGTGTGTATAAAAGTAAGAGAAGGGTTGTCTTTGGTATACCAGAACTATTTGTAAAATGTCTTTCTGGAAAATTCATGTCATTTTTCTGTCAGAGTAATAGCGATCATTGATAAATTAAATGACCGAGATGAAAAATAATTTGAAAGTAGTCTAATGTTCTTATTTTATCTGCAACTTAAACGGCTTACAACTGGTTTGTTTCGCTAACAGTATAGAATAAAAAGAGTGCAAATGATAGAGAATAGGCTTTCTCAATTTCAAATATCTGTCTCAGTATTCAAAGATAGATGCATAAGAAAAGGTGTTCCAAAATAAAACGCAATATTTGAAACTGACATCATTTGTGAAATGATGGCAACCCTATTAAGAAAACTATTTAAAAACTGATACTTTAGGGTTAATAAAAACGTAACACTATAAGATAGAACAATGTATTTTCATTGTTAAAAAGGTTTTTAAAATAATGAAAGTCCAGGCCATCACAGCCTGAAAATTTGAAAATTGGCTCCCTAGATCGTGTGATTTAACCTCATTGCATTTATTTATACGGGGTTATTTGAAGGCAAAGATCTATGCCAACTAACCCATAAGAAGGGAATTCAACGATGCATCAACGAAATTCAGCCACAATTACGAAAAATAGTCAAGGAAAATTTTGATTAAAGAGCGCGTATGTGCTAGCAAAGCCATGGAGGTAATTTGCTGAAATTTTTCCATACATAATCCTATGTACTTTACAATTCAATAGAAACTAAACAATTGATTTCTTTTATTTAATTCAATTTTTGCGTTAACTTGTTGTTCTATCGTGTAACGCTCCATTTTTACTAACTCTAAACTATCAGCTGTCAAATAGTTTTTTTTAAAAAGAATTGCCATCACGTTACTGCACGAATGGTGGAAAATTCAAATATTGCGTTAATTTTCGGATACCATTTAGTTTTAAGGCAGTTTAAATGCTTTCAATTAACCAGCCTCAAAATTGAAAGAAAATTAATAACGAATTTCAAACAAAGATTGGACAACATTTCATAACAAATTTATTTTAATAAAAATTGGGAGAATAAGTTTTCTAAACAACACAAGTATAAAAGTTCCAATTTAAAGGCTTGTGTTAAAGGAGTTAATAAGTATGATCTACAAAACTAATTTTCGCTCTTTCGAGAACAGGAAGGCAATGAAATTAGCTACTGAAACCAAACAATAAGAATATATAAATTAATATGACATTAAAACAGTATATGTGAGGCACATATGTTACTGATAAATAACAGGACAAAATACTTATATTATATCGTCATTATATAATCAGGATCAGATTAAATCCTGCCGATGTTTCCATTTCCTTCTCCAACTAAAAAAATTCCTCTCGGCAAGCTGGAAGGTAAAGGCCAATTCCTTTATATTGGAGCTGCTATCTGGAAACATAAACTATTGATGTTAAAAACAGTTAAAATTAGAGCGTGAAAATCACTTTTCTGCTCCTAACTTCTAATAACTGCTGTGATCGAAAAACTTTAAATGCAAAAGTTATTCGTCGTAATGAGGCGCTAGTTTGGATATTTGGATTTTTTTTCTACCTTCAATATTAAGAAAGTTAGAGCGAAATGAAAATTTACCTCTCCCTTTCACCCCCCCTGAATTAGATGGGCCATTTACGAACTAGTTCAAATTCTTTACATTTCTAACAACATATTCCTAGTCAGTTAAAATCCAAACAAAATTACTCTAGTAATCAAGATAACACGAACAACAGGTTATCCTCATGCATATAATGATAACCACTGCAACAGGTAGTTTTCCTATAGGAATCTACCTAAAAAGCAGCTATCTTTTATCATAATATGGCTCAATGGGCATTTTTTTCAAGCAAATTTTCATTAACTGAAATTAATTAGAATGTTAAATAATCTTTCAGTCTCTATAGAGATGGTTTCGTATTTCGAATGTAATTTTTTTAAATGTATAGTTTTAAACAAGATAGTGAAAAATTATGAAGATTATTTTAATAAATTCTAAATACTATTTAATTATTTAATTTCTTAATCTTCTCTTTCTTAGAATAATAAAACAAAAAAATTATAAAAAGTATAATTAACTAGGAATGTTGAAATGATGATACATAAAGCTTAGGATACCTAAATTTATTATGAGTGAGTTCAAATATTCGACCCTTCAAATATTAATGGAAGAGCAAAAATTAAACTACACTGAAAATACCTAAAAAAGTAATGGAAGCCTTCGGACTCGTTAAACATGCGCAACCTCTCGGTTATCTCCTACATAGTTAATCCTCTATTCTATTGTTGTTGTCACTAATAGCACTTGCCATGGACAAGCCCCCCACTGGTACAGCAGAAGATTTAAGCCGAAAGGAGCGTCTCTTGTTTTTGAAGCAACGCCAACTAGGGCCAAGAGTACGACTTAGCTACACAATGACCACATTTGCTTGCACAGCCCCTTTTTACAGGGGGCACAGTCACACATCTCACAGATAGCACACAGTAGAACAACCATTCCCAAACCAGGACTTGAACCCGGGACTCCCAGAACATGAGGAAGACACGCTACCTCCGTGCCAGAAAGCTGTCCCTCTATTCTTTACATAATATATTGGACATATGTGAATACGCGATTTTTTAAGTCCAGATATGACATTTTAAAAGAGCATATCAACTTCCTTTTCCTTTCGTTTTTTAACTTGACAGTTTCATAGCAATTTTGTACGAGGTTGAATTTAACAAAATCAGAAATACAGTATTGAGAACTTAATTTTTGAAATTCATAATATTTTTTTACAAACACTTCTTAAACACAAGTTTAAATATGCTGAAATAGTAATATGAATTAGATAATTTTTATAATTTTAGCATTCAAATCTTTTTGACCTCAAACTAGTTTTTGTTTCAGCCTAGCTTTTATTTTTCAACTATTACACCTTCAAATTATCGTCATTCAATAATAATATGTCATTGTTGCTGCTGGAAGAATGAGACCCGATTTATTTTACTGGTTTTAGAAAAATATTTTAAGATTACATGTATTTTTATTTTCCACAGTCGACCTACTTTTTTAATTCAAATTTTCGTTCTTTGTTCTTTATTTTCTTAAAAGGCTCATTATACACTCTAAATATCAGTAATTTAGTTACTTGTTCTCTATACTTCCGCATTGGATATACTTCCAAAAGGAACGGCGGAAACATTTTGCAGGCAGTTCTTTGTTGATTTATTTTTCCACGTCCTACAGAGACAAATGTTAAGTTCAATGACATCCTGAACAGCCTTCGACGAATCATTTAAAAACCGATAATAAATAAATTTCCTTCGCTGTTTTATTTTTTTTATTTAGAATGCAGATTTCTAATTCTAAACGAATTGGGTGGTCTACTTGAACGCACAGCTTCCGATTTGTTTTGAGATCCGCTGTTTTTAAAAAAGGATAATTGATATAGCATAAGAGTGATATTATATATATATATATATATATATATATATATA
>JAOUZG010031086.1:955135-972013 GCA_026289955.1 Argiope argentata
TTTGTTATACAACAATACACTTACTGCTTTGTTATACAATAATACACATACTGCTTTGTTATACAATAATACACATACTGTTTTGTTATACAATAATACACATACTGCTTTGCTATAAAATAATACGCATACTGCTTTGTTATACAATAATAAATTAGCCTCTTTCGGTAAAATTGTTAAGTACACATGCTAATAAATCTGAAACAAAAAATATGTTTTGAAAATCACAAATGAATCCACAGTGGCGAGTTTGAAAGATGTAAATTGTTCATTACTTTGAGAATACTGTTTTGCCTTATTACAATGTGTTTTGAAATAAACGATTTTATTCTTATAAATGAAATTACAATTAGAATTTATTAAGAAGCATAATTCTGATTATTTACGAATAAAGTGAAATAGATAAACTAAAAGAAAGTAATCTATAAAAAAAGAATCTTAAACCATTAAAATTAAAAATCCGTCAATGTTTTTATGAAAAACGACCAAAAGAAATAAATAGCAAAGATATATTTTTAACATCTTAATTACTAAAGTGGTTGCGACTAGACGAATGAAATTTAGTTTATTATGTTTGCATTAAATTTGAATTTTTTTTATTATACTTTCAATGAAACCTATTAAGAAGACTTTCCAACTGTTTAATAATACACAATAATTACTACGAAATGTAAGCAAACATTACAAATATCCCCCCCTACAAATGAATATTTCCTCGTTATATAAACCTGGATTATATATATATATATATTCTTGTAAGTTAATTTTTTCACACAGTAATGTTGATTTATAATAGGAATCCCCCAGCTCTCATGCTCAGGACGCTAAAGTAAAAATCTGAGCACACGCGGTATTCACATCCTTGCCCCAAATCCATAATTTTGCCTTGGAGTGAAAAAAGGAATAAGATTTTTTTATTGGAGAATATGCGAGAATGTTTCATGGAGGTTTTTTTAAAATAGAAATAAAATTCCTGAATTCTCCTGGACCATCAGAAATTCTTATTTTTTTATTCTTAAAACCAACAAAATATAAAAAACATATTTCTGCATCATATAAATCTATATCTATAAATATATATATGAAAATAAATTCTCGTAAATGAATCCTTTTCCCCAAAATAATGTTGATTTGCCCAATGCAAACAACCATTCTTCTCCGATTGCAATGGCAATCAAAGACAAAATTGACTCATTCCAGGTTAAATACCCTAGTTTTCAGGCGCGTTGGCATTGCAATGCTACAAACAAACACATTGAATAGAAATCAAGAAATTATATTTTTGTCAAGGAACAAAATGTTATGATCGCGATCGAGCCCAAAGATACGCATAATAACCAGGTTCGCCATTCAAAAGCTGTTAGCATTGGGCATATTGTCATGTTTATGATTTGCGCGGTGTTGCCAATGTTTCCCAGTGAATAGACGGTATAATACCAGTCATGTTTCTCTTAAATCGAACTGTAATTAAAAGTTTTGTTCCACTGGGTCCGTTCCATTTCCTTCCCTCCCCCCTTCGTATTGCCTCATCCCCTAATGTCTATCAAAGCAGAAGGCAGTTCTGAAGCACGTATTCGAACAATTAGAACTAATTACATTCCCCCAATGAAAGGAATGGAAACAAAGTGAAGATCATCTCCGTTGCAAAACGACATCAAGAAACTTGACAGGCGTTCGATGATGCCTATTCTTCGATCTGGCCTCAGACGATAAAAAGAAACTGAAACATGTCGTAATTTCTTTTTATTTTATTTTTTTCTCTCTCTTGAAAGCCACTGAATCTTTTTTTTATCCCCTCCATCTTATTTTCTTAAGTTTTATTTTTATTATTATTAACATTCGGATTTCTTTTTTTAGAAGTAGCAGCAATCAAAACTCATTCATCAGCAAGAGGTTTAGCTCTTTAGAAAATTCGTTTTGTCAATCTTACCGAGAAGCGTTTAAGGAAAGGGCAAATAATGATGATGATGATGATGATAATAAAAAGATACGAGTGGGGCTCACGCAAAATTGTGCTTTAGTTTTTGATTTGATCCTTAATTATTGCTTCGTTTTGAATCCCTCAAACGTCCGAGACATTTGTCTAATGCTCTTTTTCCACTTCCACCGTAGCTTGGGGCAAAGGAAGGGCGAAATGATAGGGCTGTTTGCAGGGGCGGGTACTCCCAAATTAGTGAAAGAATGTTTGTTTAGGAAATGTCACAATCTTTAGTTTTCTCTCCCTATATAATTTTGCTTTTTATGCGATAAAAGGGAAAATATTGAAATATCAATGTCATTCAACGAAAATTATCCTTAGCAGGCTCCTTAGTACCATTTTTTGTTAATCTCTTTAAAAACAACGATGAATGAATTATTTTTTATGTGAATTTTATCTCTCGGAAGTCAAATAAATGAATGTAAAATTTCATATTAAAATTATAAAGTGAAAATACTGAAGTAACAATGGGATTAAATAAGAATTTAATGACTGATTAGCTCATGAACATAACCATTTCCAAAGTGAAATTCATTTCTATAATTTTTTATTGTTTAATTTTTTATATGTCGCAAATTTTAAGGATAATTTGAATGATTCACTTTAAAGAAACCTTGACTCATTAATGAGAATTCAGGGATTGATCGCCTAGCAAATACAATCCATTCAGAAACGAGATTAGTTTTCGTATTATTTATCATTTGATCACTTATTATACCATAGATTACCATATTAACATTACATTTTAGTACCATATATTATAGAATATATTATCGTAGATTTTAATGATAATTTGCATACTTCATTTTAAAGCAGCGTTGCTCATCAATGGGTATTCAATGGCCGATGGGCTAGCAAAAACAATCCATTCCGAGGTGAAATTAGTTTCACACATTTTTTTTATTAATTAATCATTTTCTTATATCATAGCTTACCCTATTATCATGATAGTTTATTACCATATACCATAGATTATATTATCGTAGATTTCTATGATAATTTGAATAATTTGCTTAGAAGAAACCTTGGCTCATTAATAAAAATTCAGTAACTGATCGAGTTGCGAGCAATATCTATTCTGGTTATTTTATGGTAATTTGAATTTTTCAATTCAGAGAGCTCATAAATCAATAAATACATAAGTTCATATTTCATTTATTTATATTGATTCAATTGTGTATTTTTAATGATGACTCTTTCTTCTTATTTCTATTTAAGTCTAATAATACAATGTTTCAATAATATTGCTTCATTGCAGGAGAAAAAAACTATGGATGAAGTAGACAAACGTTTGTGTATTTAGGATACCTTTTAAAAGAAAATTTTAAGATAGAGTTGCTAGAAAATTATGCCACGATCTGAGAAAAAGCCTAAATGACAATCCGAGACGGAAAAAAATAATTATATTAACCCATAAATAATTCTACTTTTGCCCTGGTACTTCCATTATACAAAAATAATAGTTTTTCAGTAAATAAAAAAATCTTTGTGAAAATTCGAAGAATAGAAATGAATTATATAGCGTGCGATTCACCATATGTAATCAACTATCACAAATTTAATATCTAAGTCTCTGTATAGATAGATGTATAAAGGCTCACATGATTTAATCTAAATATCATCATCCACTCTAATTTCAATTTAAATGCTTTACTCTAAAAATCATTTTCCACTCTAACTACAATTTAAATGCTTTACTCTCAATATGATTTTCCACTCTAATTTCAATTTAAATGCTTTACACTCAATATCATTTTCCACTCTAATTTCAATTTAAATGCTTTACACTCAATATCATTTTCCACTCTAATCTCAATTTAAATATACTACTTTAGTATATATGAGACACCAAATTCTTATTCAATTTTCGTGATTCGATGTACAGAAAATTAAGAAACAGACGTACCGTTTTCCTATTAACGGATTAGATCGTTCAAAATTTGATTACAAAATGCATACTGAATTTCAGATTTCTCAATCGCAGTGTTTTAGAATTATTCTTGCTCACAGAAGACACCCATACATTTCTTTTTTTTTTTTTTTTACAAAAATGCGTTTCATGAATTCAGGAATATTCACAAGTGATGATTCATCAAAATCTCAAGGTCGAAATTTTCGGAGTTAAAAAAATATTTTTTTGTGCACGAAAATTCAATTTTTTTAGTTCTTAAATCTTGTAGTTGATAGTTTAAATGCTGTAAAAGGTCTAATTTTTCCATACCTAGCTACCACTTTGCAATACTTCGTTGCCTCAAACCCATTGTCAGTCTTCTTTTAATTTTCGATTCAAAAGAATGTCCATGTCAATCATATCTATTTGCTTTTCAGTTTTCTTAGGCGTTTTGCGAAAATACGACATTATAATGATCCATAGCCTGGTCATCTGTTCTAGCCTTCCATTTCCGGTTGAGCCCACACGTGCCTTGACCCACAAAAGCTCTGCAATGGATTCTTTCTTAATTTGGGTGGTGGGATACAAATTAAACCGTCATGAATAACGATGTTAACTTCGTTCTTGTATGCAAAATAAAATTTTGTGCTTGCTTTAATCTCTTGTGTACGTAATTTAACTTCTTTTATTCCACCCAAATCAGAACTCCTTAAACACCCTGTACTGAATTTTTTCAAAGATAATTAAGACTTCGAAAAGATACCCATAATCCGATCCTAATGGTCTGTATTTAAGAAATTAAGTCCTTGAAGACTTTTTTTTATTTGAAAATATTGTAAGCTATGAGTAATTTTTACTTAATCATCTTTATGTAAATATGATTTTTTTTTATTGTTATAAAAATGGGAATCGTTTGTTTTCATGAAAATTATACATATTATAATCTGACTCATGGCTCTCTGTCTATTCTGTTATTTGGGTGTAAACTGCGATATTGAATGGGAGAGAAACAAGGTATATTTTAAAATAATAACTAGAGATTTTTTTTAATTATCTGAAAGTGAGTCTACGTTTTCTATGGTATAAGAACTATACTTTGAAGCAATACATCCCGGGAAAATTATTATTATCCCTGCTTATTATAGGAAAGATAGTTTAAGATTTTTTTTTTAACTTTTTCCTGTACGTATTATAGAGGAAGTGCAGTAATCTTCAAAAAAGTCTGAATTTGAGACTTCGAAAAAAGTTTGACGAATCTCCACGCTTCAGACATCGCTGAATTCGAAAAACAAGTTTTTGGAAAATGTCCACCTTAACTCTACCTTAACTCTAAACTTCAAGAATTCATATGTTAGGGAATGCCATAACAATATTGGGTTATGGCAGGACACAAACATGCAGCAGAGATCTAATTACCATTACATGGATTTTGGATTCTCTATTACAAGTTATGTAATTTCTTTGTGGAAATTAGATAGAGTACTAATTAGACTAGAGAAGAGATAACTTCTAGACTAGAGCAAACTTTAGTGTAATGCACAAGTGTATAATTTGGAATACAATAATCAATTTAGGAAGATTGTGTGTGTGTGCGTGCGCGCGTGTGTGTGTGATGGTATTTATGTAATGATAGTTTAAAATTAAATTACATTCTAATTAATTTCCAATTTTTTTTTATCTAAATTTAGCCCATAATAATTTCATTCCAAAAATATTGTATTACTTCCTGATCCATTCCACTCGTTTTAATTAATTAATTCAACAAAAGCTTTGTAAAATTCCTGAATTGGCTAAAAGCCGACTAAAGCCACACTCCGAGTGAGAGGATGGAAATTGTCCAGACAAGCACATTCCTTTAAAAAATCCCTGTGTTTCCCTTGCCTGATTAAGCGTGTGATGAGGAAATCCCCATCGAAATCTCATTGTAAACAAGCACTATGAAAAAATATTTTCCCTTTTAAAATCTTATGGTATTTAAGACAAGGGGGTAGTGATTTCTCTCCCTCTCTTTGTGCTTCTCTTTTGTGCCGCGCTGTGAGTGGTCGTAATCTTCTGGGATGGAATAAAATGAACTTAAAATTCAAAGTTCTACGTCTTCGAAACTGCCCTCTACTTTCAATAAATAATATATACGAAAAATTCTAACATGAGAGCGATGCGAAGATTCATACTTTATTATCTAGAAAACGCGTATTAAATACTCGCAATACCAGCTACAAATTCACAGCGAATTAACTCTACTTATTCCGCTAATTTCAAATAACAGCGAAGCTATAGATCGTAAGCCATCGAGAGAAAGGAGCTCTCCCAAGCTAAGCCAACCAACGTAACTCGTTTCCGAATTAAACTGATCCCCTCCTTAAGCCGTGCCTTTTAATTAGTGTCCCATTAAAGTGGGTGGGGGCAAACGCAGAAATGGCGCTCTCATTCCAGGCAACTATAAATCTTTCTCCAATATTCTTTAAGAACAAATATTTATTTCTAAGCCTTTACTACACATTTTAGCGTGTACTGAAAACCATTAGAGACCTCATTACGTCGCCTACATCGCCACATTTAGCCAAATATGGCGATCTTCTGCTGTAAATCCCCTTAGAAAGGTATTTTCTCGCTGACGCATGGTTCCACTACAATTAATTTTAAACAATTAAACTATTTACAAATATTTACAATATTTACATCTAATTTACCCAAAATTCATAACAATATATTACCAATTATACTCAATTTTCATGTCTTCTATTTGAAAGAAAAAAATACTAATACCAAAACCATAACATACCAACTAACCATAAAAATACCACCCCCACCCCACCCCCTGTATACCATACAAAAAATACCACACCAAAAAATACCAATACCAAAAAAAAAAAAAAAAACACCATACCATACAAAAAATACCAAAAATACCATTCCCAAAAAATTTAATAGATTAAAGGGGTGAGGGAAGACATGATTTTAAAAAATCCTTCCATTTTGGAAATCTTCAGAAAAACATCTATTCAGGATATGAAAATTATCAAAATTCAATTGATAACTATCACTCTTGTAGCTATATTTTAATCTACAAAGAACTGCGCTAAATTTACGCTAAACTCGAATTTATCTTTTCTGAAAAAGTAAATAGTTCAAATATATATCACAGGATAATCGGGTGGCATACATTTTATCTCATAATTTTCATAAATTCTTTGCAATTATATACGAACGTTTTATTTGGGGAAAAATATAATTGCGTGCATTTACTTAAGCAATAGTAGCACAATTCTTTAATTTAAAATTTTATTTTTAAATGCCAAATTTCAATGATTTCCTGATTAACATAATTATTATAAGTTATAAACTTCATACAAATACAAATTATACAAATTAATGAATATAAGTTAAACTTTATAATCAATATACTATCTGATTATCGAAAAAATAGGAAAAAATAATGGGTGCAAGATGAAACGAAAGAATACGTGAATGGATGGTAAAGACAGATATTAATTAAGGATTTAATATGCATCACGAGATCCGGTTAATGAATTTATTTTTAGATAAGGATTCTCAATGATTTCCTGATTTTTTTTCCATAATTTGATATTTTAAATTATATAATATATATACTTCAAAGTACATAAATTATACTTTCTAACCAATATATTTTCTAATTATTGAAAAGATAGTGCAAGATAATGGATACGAGATCGAACACAAGAACACATGAATAGATGGTGAAGACAGATATTAATTAATGATTTAATATACATCTCCTAATCTGATTTATTATTTTATTTTTAAATACCAAATCTCAATTTTTTCCTCATCAAATTTTTTTTACATTTTAAATTATGTAACAAAGATACTTTACAGTATATAAATTATGTAACTAATATACTTTATAACTAATATAATAAGTTATATATTTTCTGATTATTGATAAAAATGGATCAAGAGAATGGATACAGTATTGAATTGAAGAATACATTGAATGGATTTTAAAGACATTAATTAATGATTTTAATATTCATCACTTGATCTGAAATTTATTTATTCATGAACTTATTTTTAGATATCAAATTTCGATGTTTTCCTGTTCCAAAATAATTTGATATTTTAACTTGTATAACTGATGCACTTTATAGTATTTAATTAAATTATATACTTTCCGATTGTTGAAAAAAGAGAACTAAATAACAGAGTTCTAATGGAAGGATACATGAATGGATGACAAAGACAGATATTAGTGAAAGGTTTAATATTTCTCGCACGATCTGATATTTTATACTTTACATATCTTTATATTTATCAAAGCAGTATATACAATATGGGAAATTCCTTTCAATATACATTCATTGAAATTAATGTCATAATACTCTAATATTTTCTCCTATCAATTTCAACATTTAAAAAAATGATCATCATTTATGAAGATTTACTTCTTGTTTAAAATGTCGGAAGGGGTTTTATTTGTTGTTGATTTGACTAGATTGATTGAATTATAAATACATATCATGCCAAATATATGTTTTTCAAGTTTTGTACGGGTTGGTTTTCATTTTTGTTTTCAATTTTTGTCGACATTTGTAAAATTGTTCTGTTTCAAACCCTGAAATGATTCTCTCTGCCCCAAGCTAAGAATTTACATTCTTTTAAAAGTTGAAAGAACTTTTTTCAAAACAAGAAGATGAAAAAAAATACTATCACCACTAATCATTTGCAATTTTAATCGAACATTTTGTTCGATCTAGGAAATGGTAATAATACGTTGAATGCTATTACTTTGGTGAAATATAAGCAACAACGTGTCGTTTTGTCCGTTTTTATATTGTCTCTTTATAAGCTGATACTGATATTGATCGCTAAAGTGCGTGATACTCTGAAACACATTAGAAAAATTTTAAACAGTTCAAATTGACTCCTTTTTAGAAATATAACCTTTTATTAAATGCCAGTAAAACCGCGTTGTAATTTTACATGCATGAAAAATGGCTATCGAAAAGAATAATTTTAGGGTTACCATTTAAAACAGAGAATGAAATCTTGGAGAACAGAGACAATCTAAAGACCCAATCGGATTTTAATGACATATTATTATCTTACACGAATTTAAAAAGAAGCGTTTAGCATAATTCAACAGCATATCGAAACAGAAGAGATAATAATAAAAAAATATACATCAAGTTATGTAAACTAAAAGTACATTCTTTTAAATGTTCTTGTAGCCTAAAGAATTATTCTACGATAAAATCTATCATTTTCTTGCATTATGATGCATATTATGAACCGAATAAATATCAGTTTAAAGAAATGAAATTTTTTCTTGCACGTGCATGTATGTGAGAAAAAACTTCATTTTTTTTTTGACTGAAATCATTTTTTTTTTTTTTTGCTTTTGTAGAGAACTTCAACATTTAACAGAGATTACTGAAATTAAAACGATAAGTTGCCCGAAAGCAGTATTTCATCACGGATAGGTATCAATACGTATTTCTAGATGTGACGGCCTCAAGGCAAAATGTGGTGAAATGTAATCGCTCTTTCTAATTACTTCTCCATTCCCATTTTTTGATTATAAAGTTCAATGACGTAAACTGCGAGTTCGAAGAAAACTGTGTTGCCATTGTTTAGTTTGTTTTCTTTGAAGCCGAATTTGTCTCTAGGCTTTTCTTTTACAAAGCGAACAGAAATAAAAAGCGATCCAACAAAACGCAATTCAACAATACGACTTTTTTTCACGACACTTAATTTTATTTTAACAACTACAAGTGCGAATTATTTTTAACAGATGAAGGTAATAAGGCAAAATATGAATTTTTCACTCAAAAGCATTTCAAAGTATTTTTTCCCATGATATTCTTTTTTTTTCTTTTTTAATTTTTAATATTCTCGCAAGTCCAATTAACTGGATGTAGGACACAAAAAATTTCTTGAATCGGTTTTTAATTCCTCCAAGGTGCAAGGCGAATTCTTTCTTGAAAAAAAAATGTATTTTCAAGTAAATATAATTTTCTTTAATTTGCTTATTTATTGTTCGAAATTTCGTTCTCCGTAACAACAACAATATTTTTGATTTCTCCGATTAATAAATAATTGTTAAATGGGCGTGTATCAGAATTTTCGTTTATTTAGAAATTCTTGTTAAATTCCCTTTATATTCTTATGGTACCTGTTTTCAAACATACGTAATTAGCTGAAAATCGCTAAAAACGAACGCGACAACATTTTGTTTACATTAAGAGTCATTTCAGATCGGTTTGATAATAAATGCAAAACACACAAGCTCGTTTTATGCTTTTTTAACAAGGTGAACGATCCTGAATGCAAATATAACAGAATTGTAATCAATTTCTAACATTTTAAAATTCCATTCCTACACTGCAATATAGTACGGACACAGATGACATATTATTGGAGCCATTAATCCACAAAAATATTTAAATTATTTATTTTATATCACTAACCTTTGACGAATAGTTGTTTCACTGGAAATATTATTTATATTTTATTTAAATCGCTGGCAATTTCAAGACTCTATTGAATTATAGGAATTCAAAGCCATGGCCTTTAAATAACATTTCTAATGGATATCTCATGCCATATTAGGACTAATGAAATTGCAGTTGTCCGATTTTCTAGGCTTTCACAGTATGGAAATCTTAACATTTTAATCGTCTTCTAAATTGTATACATGCTCAACTGAATTCTCTTCCCTTAGATTTTAACTACGGAAAAGAAACTACGATTAAATAATTGATGAAACGGTGAAAAGGGTATCAATTTCAGGTCAACAATGCAATCTGTTTTTTGAAATTTAGGCAAAAAAGTTTTTTTAAAAAAATTGCCAAAAATCAGGACAATTTTGGATGATTATCAAACTGATATAGAAAAATAAAACTATTTTTTAAATTTTAATATGGTGTAAAAGCAATTCTGTTTGTAAAATAAAAATTTCAGAGTTTATCACAGAAAAACCTGATACTTCAGCTTAATTTTTGATCAGTTAAAATTTCAAAAAAATGCCCAAGTTTCCCCATTTGTATATATTAAAATTAAATTAAACCCTAATTAATTTAGCTATAGTAACTTCATTCTAAAAATATTCTCTTATTTCCTGATCCATTTCACTCTTTCTAGTTAATTCAACAGAAGTTTTGTAAAATTGCTAAATAAACTAAAATTCGACTATTTCCCACACTCCACGCGAAGTTATAAAAATTGCCCAGCCAAGCACACTCATTTAAAAGATCCCTATAACTCCTTTACACGAGATGTACATGTGATTGACATGTGTCAAAAATCCCTATAAAATTCTAACAGTATATACAGTATATAAAATTCTAACAGTATTTACTGGGATAAAAGTTTCATTAGCTTTTTCTATTTGTTTGTGTCGTTCTGTGGTTTGCTCGTCGCTTCTGCTTGTACATAATAAGTGTTTTCCGTGATGGCATAAAACGAAATTAAAAATTCAACGTATCATCGATGTCTTCGAAACCACCTACTAATTATATTATATATATATATATATATATATATATATATATCACATACATGGATGGACTACGTACTTTCATCTTTACTATTAGTAGAGGTATACAAAATATAAAATTAAGATAATATTTACAAAAACTGCATGTCTTTCTATAAAATTAGCGGCATTACAGAACATTTAATATACATTCGAAACAAAACAGAGCTATTTTAGCTCTGTTTTGTTTCGAATGTATATTAAATGTTCTGTAAGAGCCCCTTTAATATATATATTATTGACTTTACAAGAAATTGAATTCGAATTCGACACAAACCTGAGATACATTTTGAATATTGAGCAAAAAAAATTTTTTTTAATCAATTATTTTTTTCCCTAAAATAATAACTATCTAGAATATTTATTTCAAATTCAAAATATCTCGACTATTTTCTATTTGAACACGGAATAGTATCTGGACTAATATCGGATATTTAGTCTCTATGCATAATGAGAACTTAACATCTTATAATTCTTATATATTTCAGAAGATTTTTAAAAAAATTAACCGATTTAGTTAGAAATCTTTATGTTAAGCGCTCGATTTACAGAAGAATTATTAATAGTAGCACTTCTCCGAAACTCATTTGAGTTAATTTACTGCCCGCAGCACAGTCTTAAAATCGACGATAAGACTGCATTCGAAGCTCTTAAACAACTCGTGCAATTAATTTGCCCAAACACAAACCCTAAATGAACAGTGAGCACGTAAAAAAAAAGAAGAGGAGATTGGGATTTTATATCAAAATTTAATTAGAACGCTATAAAATGACTCCTTTGTAAGCGCAATCATTTGTTTCAATCAAAGAAAAGAATGACAAAGCTAAGTAAGAAAAAATAAAACTCCGTCTACAATAAAAAGAAGCTTTCTCATTACGTTTTTGACGGCAGTAAATTCGTTCCCAAGTTTTTTGGCTTTATTGAGTGTAACAGTAATAACGGTCTAAGTCACGAGTGGTATTAATTTCCAAATGACATTTGCCATGACTCTGGTGTAGAAATTAATTGATTTTTTTACTAGCGACAATTGCAAGATAAATAAATTAATAAATAAAAATCACAAAAGCTCATTTTTTCAATTAGAGTATGATTCTTAGGCAAAGTCTGGATAAATAGAAATCCTGCCAAAATGTGAACTAAATTAATAAGGGAACTCTTAAAAGATAGCAAGTAGTATTGTCAAACAAACAAAAAGAATTTTTAAAAAAATTGAGTGTCTCATCTCAAATTTCTGAGGTATTTCTCATTAAAAAATATCGCTTGAAACATTAAATCTAAATTACTATTTCATTGTGGATTTAATTTCTGGATAAGTATTCATCACTTAACATTTTTATTTTCTTTACTATCTAATAAGATGACACCTTCTATTTTGGGAATGTTTTCTTATTTTGATTCAAATGGAAATCAATCAAATACTTGACTTATCTATGTATTAGAAGTCATTTTACCATTGAATTATAATTTTTATGAATGGTTTATTTTTTGTTTACAACTATCAAAACTCGATAAATCGATGGACGTACGGCATACGGACAAACCGGTTAAGGGGTTAAAGAAAGATAACTAAAAAATGCATAAGAGAGTCTTTTTCAAGAGCAAGTTTGTTTGAAGATTCCATATGTTAAGGAAAATTTAGATTAATATAAAATATAATTAAACATCTGATTCGTTAGAACCTTGGCGACCTGAGATTTATAATGTTAAAATGTCCTCATACAAACCTCTTTCAAAGATAATATAAGTTCTCTATCCCCCCCCCCAGCAGTTTGAAATGGCTTTTCTTGAAGGATTTATTTATAAAAAGGGATTATGCTTAGTCGATAACTAGAAGAGGGACTTGAGTCCATCTTTTCCTTTTTTTAGTGTCAGTCATTCTAAAAAAACAAAATACCCACTCTTCTCACCGAATTCAATCAATCAATATTAATAAAATGCGGAAAATTCACAAGGATATCAATGTTTCTTGCGATCACCGTACTTTACCTAAATGGCGTTCTGGATTCTTCTGCATTGAAATTTCAAGTTCCGGGTATCAGTTATTCAATGACGCAAGTTTGATTCTTTTATTTTGTTTTTTCCCTCTTATTTCCCCAATTCTTTAAAATAAAATACGAATATTAATTAAAGATTTAATAATTTGTTAAAAAAATATGCTTAGTATTTTTCTTGAAGCGCTTGTAAATCAAACACTATAACTAATAGAATTCAATCACTGTTATTAATGATAAATACCCCTTCATTAAATACCCATTTATAAAATGTGTTTACTCAATTTTTGTCTCGACCTTTATTTACAAAAACTTAAAATTTCCTTTTTAAATGTAAAAGGAGGGCCACATTTTTCTTTCTAAGTCGTCTTTTTACATGACTTAATTAAGGTTAAGGCTCATTACAAAATCAGTCTGAAGAGGTTCTAATGCTTCACCAAACAAACTATTTTTATTATCTTGCTTTGCTATCATGTATATATATAATTTTTAAATCTACCAATCCTCAAGAGAAACCTTAATTCATAATCTTTTGGATGGTCAACTCAAATCTAATTTACCAATGATTTTAAAGATTAAACGTAATCCATTTTTTAAAGGATACATGGAATTTTGTACAATCATTAAGTGATGGCTTTTTTATAGATTTGAACTATGGTGTTTAATCAAGTTCAGGAGCGAAAAAGTTTAGGTAAGCGAGTCTTTGTTATTAAAAAAAAGTGGCTTTGCAGCATCTTAAAAAAATGTTAACTCCCACAAAAAAAATTATTCGATTGCGAGCCACGTGCATGAAGCCTTACTAAGAGTTCTACAAGCTTCCTTATTTCAGACACAAGATAGAACCTAAATTTCTAGACTAATAAATTTTCATAGAATTATTCTTTAAATTCACGATCTCCGTCCATATTAGAAGCCGTATTAACCCGGAAGGTACCCCAAGTAATTCAAAAAAATCAGTAGATATACCATGCAACCAAGATAAACTAGTAGTTATCCGAGCAATCAAGATAGCCTAACAAATCAATGTAACCCAGTAGACAATCCAACCGCCAACATAACCCAATAAACAACTCAAGATACCAAGATAATCCAGTAGACAGCCCATACCACCAAGTTAACCAATAGGCAATCTAAGCAACCAAGGTAGCTCAGTAGGCAACCCAAGGAACCAATATAATCCTCTAAAAAGCCCAAGCAAGCAACCAACCAACGTACCCAGTAGATAACTCAAACAATCACTGTATCCCAGTATGCAAGAAACCAAGGTAACCGATAGATAAAATCAAGGTAAGCAAATAGACAATCCAAGCAATCACCGTAAGCAAATAGGCAATCCAGGCAATCAAAGCAAATAGACAGCCCAAGCGATCAAGGTAAGCCAATAGGCAACTCAAGCAGTCAAAGTAAGCCAACAAACAACTCAAACAATCAAGGTAAGTCAATAGGCAAACCTAGCAATCAAGGTAAGCCCAGAAACAACTCAAGCAATCAAAATAACATAGTAGGCAGCCCATCTAACCAAGTTTGAAAAATCCAACTCGAAACGAACAGCGAGAGAGTAAGGAAAGAGGAAATTGCATTTTTATATTAAAATTAATAAGAAGCTATAAAATTAGATGCTAAAATAATTTGTCATCGGTGCAATCATTTAGTAAGCAATTAGAAAATCATTGTAATCGAAATTTTAAAAACACAGTAATAAAAATTTCTTTTAATAATGTAATTTCATTAAAATTATGAAAATCGAGTAGATGAAAAGGATAACTTATATCATATTGAATCCGAACTAATATGGCTGGCCGTGGCTATTTTTGCACTTAAAATTGTTTTGATAATCGACTCGATGGAATTTTTATACGTGTGATTTTATCTACATTCTCTTTATTATAACGAATACTAATAAGTACATTTTAGTAATTTAGATATTTTGTCAATGGCATGTTTCCATGAACTCTTCCATCTTCTTCCCTCACTTCCTACGAACTTCCGTGGTCATTCACTCAGACCCATTACGGCGATTGCCACCTATTTCCTCCACTATTTCCAAGAAAGTTTATCTAGTTTACCGTCTTGGAATGTCATAGTACTTAATATATAAAATTCATAAAACTATACGACCAGTAAGGCAAGTGAAATAGAGATATTCCAAATGCGTGACTATCAAATTTTCCATCAGGCGATTATATTTTAAAATCACCCCCAAGCAAATAGATTTCTAACAGCTCTATTACTTGGCCATAATTTGCCTGTTAAACTTTTTCAAAGCATGGCCCCAACACAAGAGTGCAATATATATCATTTGATTTATAAGCCACAAATTAACGTTCTGAAATACATTACGAAATCTTTACCCTTTGGAAAAATCGTGGAAGACGGTTTTAATTCATCCTTTCCGGTAACAGGAATCGATTCATCACTGTTCTTCTATCATCGAATCTCTAATCGGAATCGGACGTCATGGAATGGCAGGCATCGGGCCCGCTCCCGTTACAAATGTTTTTCGCTTTTGGTGTAATAGCTCTCGTCCATTGTCATCATCAATCTCAAGTACACGTTTTTCGTGCGCTCAACAAAATATCTCGGAGAACCAGTCGAGAAATTCTAAAGAAAAAAAAATATGCTCTGGCATCAACGGGTTAACGAATTTTATCTGCCGGAAAAGAATTAGCTATTTTGCTTCAACGAGTGAAAAATTATACCATGACAGATATAATCGATGTTTGGTCAAACAATTAGGAAAAAAAAATCAAAATAGAAATAATTTGATTCTTTAATATGTTTGCTTCTGTCATAGTGCAAATTAATTTTTAACTTTTATTATAATATTTCTCTGTCTCGAAACAACACCAAGAATATTTTGGGAAAAACCCTAGAAATTTTGAATCATGGCCAGATGAAGAGGAAGGTATACTAATCGGCACTTCCGTCTCTTAATTTCAGTGCCATGTTAACGAGAAGACGTTTGATCCCGGTGAATTACAGCATGCACCATGCCCAATAACAGCACGGGCCCTTAGTGGAATCGAATTTCAAGAACTTACTAACGAAAATTCGCTAAGTTGTTTTTTTTTTTCCTTTTTCTTTTTTTAAAGAGTAGGTTATTTTAAACGAATTTTATCATATTATAATTTTATTAATTTTATAAGTGAAAACATACTATAACAAAGTTGCATAAATTATAATTCGCTTATTTTCGTCTTCCAAAGTCTTTCCAAAAAATTGTCTTTTTAAAAAAATTAATGCTTGTCTTCTTTTTTAAAAAAGATTCTGGAGGATTTTAAGCCCTATTTAACCATATACGACAATTACTTGAACGGATATAACGAGTTTGAATGATGATCATTAAACAAGGAAATCGACATTCTTCCAATTTTTATACTATTTTAAAATGATCCTCAGATTTATGATCTTTACTTGATTTGTGAACCATACTTGCAGCTTTCTACATTTTGAAAAAAATCACGAGACTTCTCTCTCTCTCTCTCTCACTCTCTCTGTATAT
>JAOUZG010031086.1:974502-1005952 GCA_026289955.1 Argiope argentata
ATATATATATATATATATATATATATATATATATATATATAAACTTTCATTTTCAATTTTTCTAGCTAACACACAAAGTTTTGAAGCTCGATCGATTTCGAAATGAAATAACAGCTATGATGTCACACTTTGTCTTCAGTCATTTAAAAACGAATTTGTTTTGAAGAAGCATACGTAATAATAAAGCAATAATGGTAAAGGCAGATTAAAAAATTCTTCGGCCGATAATTTTCGGTGGCCCATAATCTAAATTTTTTTACCGTAAACTTCGGAGACACCAAAATTTTCTAAATCAAAACAACACCATGTTCTTACATGATCTTTTTGCCTACATTTTAAATACCGAATTAAATTTTTCGTGAAATTGCACAATCAAAAATAATGCAGTTTATTATTAGCGACATTTATTATTATATTTTGAGCAATTCTAATTTATTTGTTATGTAATAAAATGATGCAATAACAACTTAAGCTTCCATTTTTTTAAATAACATGTTATAATTAAGAATGCATTATTAAAAAAAATAGCAGTGAATTAATTAAAATATTAGAATTAATTAAAATAATTACAGATTTGTATAAAATTTTAACTAAACATTTTTAGTGTATGTTAAATTTATTTGATATAATGAAAAAATTCTTGTATGGTTTTATCGAAACAAATTTCATTTTGAATTTTTCCTACAATTTTATTTAAAACTACAATTAAAATATAAAGACAACACTAATAGAATTAACTGATATAATAAAGATTAAAATGAAATCTGCTCTGCATATTTCAACGTATCATGTCAGAACATCATTTCTTGAACGGCCAAACACCACGTGCTCGTGCGAGTTATATTTTTATTCCTTTTAATCGTTTCATTGAATTAATCACTTTAGCATTGCAAACGATCCAAAATATCTTTGTCTCGCATTGATTGTTTTTAAAAATATCGCATTTCCAATTTATTTCATTTCCCATAATGACTTGCTGAAAATGACATTTTTCTAGGTTTTATTGGCAGTAGTCATTCACTTATTTTTTTTTAATCGGAGCTTTTGAAAATGCCATGGCAATTCGTTATTAAAGGTTGATTTTTTTGAGATGCTCGTGCAGGTAATAAAATCTTTATCTTCCGCCTACGGATTTTTGTCGGCACAAAAACCTCATCCCAAAAATTACATCATGTTCTGACATGATAATTACACAGTAAAATACAATACTGATTCAGTACAATACAATACTGAAACAATTATAATAACTATCAAAGCTATTTTCTTCGCCATACGGTTTTTAAGTCGCGCGGAAATCTCAAATAAAGAAATTCATCTGTTCTCGAAATCGATTTTTATATATAGTATAAAAGTATTTTAAAAAACCAGGCCAAAAGTTTTTGCTATTATCACATTTATACGATTGGAAATACGAATATTTTTTCTGTATTTAAATTACAAGATTAAAACAATAAGACTCATGCCACTATTAAATTGAAAGATGGTAACCGAGCAATTTCATTTCCCCCCGGCACATGATCAGGGGGGAAGGCCCACCGTTTTGTCTTCTTTCTTGTATGATAATTCACTACTTTTACGATCTAAGCCAAAAAATAAACACACCATTTGGTGGGCTCTTAAAATTTCCACCGGTCTTTTAATACCAGAGGATAAATTGCCTCGGTTTTCTCATAATTTAAGGATCGCATATTATTGTGACGTCGATAGGGTCTCATGTTCTTTGCGAAAGGATATGAAAAAGCTGTATGGAAAGTTACTTATTCTCCATGTTTGGACACTGTTTTTTTTTTCCTTCAATATTTTTTCTTTTTTTTCCAAAATTTATATTATTTAAATTGTATTGTAAATTTTCTTTATTTTGATTTTTTAAAAAAATTTCAAATGTGTGCTTTATAGTATTATAGAAGAAAAATTAGATTGTAAAAATAGGTTAAAACTGCTTTGAAAACTACTACGCCAAAAAGGTTTCATTATGGATCTGGAAAAATATTAAGAGAATATAGGACTTAACATTCATAAATAATTAGGATAACTGTCAAAAATGACGATTTTTTCCGTTCAAAAATTACTGAAATAGCTGATTCCCCTATTTTTAAAAAGCGTATTAATTAAACTATATTATTAGTATTTATAATTGTTGTTTCGGTTCATAATAGCTCTCCTTTTTACACAGGATTTAAATTTATGTAAATAAAACAAATTACTTTTGAACCCAATTTATATATATGCACATATATTCTTTGATTATCTTTGGTAACTCTGAAAATGTCTGATAAAAGTATAATAATACAAAAACAGAAAAATAGGATGAAAAACGAGGAATTATGAAAAGTGACAAAATTTACATTGTCTTGTATATTTTAGAAGATAAGATCAAAAATTACGGGAATTATCAGATAAGGTTGGTCTTATCTCAACTTTCTATTGTTCACCTATACATAAGAGAGTAATTAAAACATTGGTGTTCAGTACAAGTTCTTGGATATATTGATCTTCAAAGAAAGGCTTAATAATGGTATTAAGAAATATTAATGTAAGAAAACAGTAATCTTAAGTATTGATATACGTATGCAGATATAACGGATACGAATGATCTCTTATGCTTTATATCTAAATGTTATGAACGGCATGATGCTGATAATCAAGGCTTCCAAATCATTAACAAATCATTAACATTTTGTAAACATAAGGAACAATACCATAGCAAGAGCAAATTTTTAAAAATTAAATCTTATTAAAAAGTTGAAAATATATATAAAGAGTTAGAAAATAATAATATCTGATTTAATGATTAGTTATAAAATAGCAGATGCTTACTTTTTGTATTAGGCACGTGAAAGATTATCACGAAAGAAAGGCTCTATTTAATATCCGAAATATAAACATTTTAACCATATTATTTTTATTTTATAACTATTTTCTTCATAAATGTATGTTTTCTAATCAGGAAGTTGTATTTTTATTATTAGAACAATTGAGAAATCTGTTTACATGAAGAAAAAGATATTCACTAACGAAACATTACTATGTTTGAAGTTCAACCTTTTTGCACTTTGAAAAATAATTCGAAGCAAAATTATTCGCCTAATAGAAGGGCTTGTCTATTGTTTCAATATTATATATATATATATATATATATATATATCGAAAAATTAATCTACTTTTTATTATTCATTAGGCTTTTTAAACAATCAAAATTGAAAAATATATAAACAAATTCAATTTTATTTTTTATTTTTAACCTCTTCCTCATCCGCAACGCGTCTAGTGGGTTCAAGTAAAACTTTTACAAGAAGACCGTATTGCGCTTCAAGTATTCTTCTTCATTTTAAAACTTTTAAGTGTTTAAAACGTTTTGTAAATGTTTACTTGTTTGAGTTTTTATTTTTGTTTGTTCTAATGCGGTGGAAAGCAAAGGGGAAAAAAGAAAGAAAGAGAAACCCTCGTTGATAAGAGAGGACGGTGAAAGGGTTAATATCGTAGATAATTTGAGTAATAAAGGAGTCCTGAATAATTGTAGTCCAGCAAATTCAAAAATGACCAAATATGGCGGGGCAGTTAGCTTTGTCTTTTGCGCGGCTTGTTGCGTGCGAGCCAGGAAGGCTAGAAAAGCACCTGCATCGAGTTTTGTGTTACTTTACAATTACGTGACAACGACATATAAAACAATGTAAAGAAGCTGGAGGAACAAAAAAACCGTGGTAATTGTATGCGGTTGGCAGGAAGGAACATTCCGACCTGTGACCTCGGGACAGTGTTTATTATTTTCGAATAACTACCTTCGGGCATTTTTAAGGGACAGAAGCACCCTCATGGTGCGGAGATGGTACAGAGATTGGGAGGATTTATTATGTTAAAATTACCCAGCTGATGACATGGATTGTAATTCCAAGAATAAAAACATTCGAAAGGAATTCCGAGCTATAAATTAATTTGGGATTAATACCGAGCGAGGGGTCTTTAGAAGCAGGCAGCTTAATTGCATGAAAGAACAAAAATTCTAATCATTTGTTGTAGTTTAAGGAGGGTATTTAGCTTCGCGTAACAACTCAGGGGGAATCTCTTGTCTTGAGAGATTAAACTGAATTGCTAGAATGCGAAATATTAATGAAAGTGAAGAAATCATTAAAAGATCGTTAATTATGTGTGAAATAGAATAAATTTTACAGTTCTATTCTCTTTTGAAAAAGTGTGAAAAGTGTGCATGTGAAATTTTAATGAAACTAAAGAAATCATTAAACGATCGTTAATTATGTGTGAAATGGAATAAATTTTACAGTTTTATTCTCTTTTGAAAAAGTGTGAAAAGTGTGCATGGGACATTTTAATGAAAGTGAAAAATTCATTAAAAGATCGTAAATTATGTGTGAAATGGAATACACTTTAAAGTTCTATTCTCTTTTGGAAAAGGAAAAAAACCCAATTAAATAATAAACAATGTCATAGTTATCCGATTTTTAGTTTCATACATTGCTATTTCTATATATTTTATTTTGTTCTTGAAGAAGGTATTTTAGACTAATTTACTCTTACTTCTTTGATGTACAAGAGTTTGTAAAATTTTATACAGTTTAATGTTTTCTATGAAAATATTTTAACCTTATCTTTTCACATTTTAAACGCACAATTATTAGTTAATTGATTAATTTAAAACAATTTTGATGATTTTAAATAGAGGTGCCATCTGGAATAGGATCAGAAAAATCTGAATTTTCATATTATGCCCAAAAAATAATTATAAAAGAAATTAAAAATATTCAATGATTTTAAATAATCAGTAAGCTTTTTTTTAAAAAAAAAATCAGTGATGCATCTAACATTATAAAAGATTTATTTTCATTCAGAAATATAGACGTCAAAGCAAAAGTGTAAAAACACCGCTCTGAACATAGTTAAACACAAAAATTAAACTTCAATGAATGAAATAAAAATATTCCCCCAAAATTAAAATATTTTATTAATACTATAAATATACCATTTGACATATAGTATTCATATTAATGCATCATACTTTCACAATTTTATTTTGCTGCTTAATATTTTTATTTTAAAAGTTATCTATTTTAAAACACAAATAAAAACAATTTTGTAAGTAATATTTTTATTATCAAATACTGCAATGTATTATGTACCTTGATAACTTCAAACCCATTTATTGATAATTACAGGCATGAAGTATTGCGAATTAACTTAAATAATTTTCCAGTTAGCCATTTTTAGTTGTCATTATTATATCTCATTATATATAGATTGCTATTATGTTTCAATTAGGTAATATATTACTGCAATTTGTTTAAAAATTGAATGTTTACATATTTAATCAAAGGAAAACAAATCCCATGAATGTAAACTACGTCTTGAATTAATTAATCAGTTAATAAAGTAAAAAAAAGTTCCAATGCAGTTCGAAAGCATAGTAAATCAATTTAAAGAATAAAGACAAAAAGTATATTAATTTTTCTCTTGGGAAAATAATTTTATCCAACTTCGCACATATTTTCATATATAATATTTTTAATTTGAAAACTATGTGTATAAAAGTAATACATTTTTCGCAATCTTTTAAAATTTAAAACTTTTACTATTAGGCTTAAGCTTTTAAAATTAAAATGAGAATGCCTATTGAATCAGACAATTAAAAAAAGAACTCTGGTCTAATTTTGTCCTCATTAATAAATCAAAACGATAGCTGTTCCTGATAAAATCATTTAATTACCTGCTTTTAGGCATTTCTTTTAGCGTTGTTCCAGAATTCTGCTAATGAGTCATGCCAATTGTTCTCTACGAATAAATCATTTAAAAGCCAATAATTTTTTAAATAAATAAAAGCAGAAATATTTATCGAAAGTAGAGTAAATGAAACACTCGCCGTTGCCTAGCAAAGGAACATCTACAAATTTCTTTATTTCAAAATCGTTTGCATCAATTTAATTATTTATTAAATATTGAAAAAAATATTTATAAAACCGAAAAGATACATGGAAATGAAATTGGTATCTCTGAATATAAAAATTTTTTATTCTAAGGAAATATAAATATTTTATGGAATAATTTGTTCCTAAACTGTAGTGAAAAAATAAAATTTTATTTAATTTCTAATAAAATATTTGAATAGTTTTTAATCTTTCACATTTTTTTTCCTTAAATAATGTGTAAAGTTTGACTGACTATAAAAAATATCTCATATATAGAAAATTATCGGTGGTTGTATAATTTTTTAAATCAATTATTTGATTTTAAGAAAGTTTTCAAACATTTTTTTTGATGCGGTATTTTTTTTAATGTTATACAATAATAATATAAAAATTGTATCAAGATATTTTAGAATTTTATAGGCAAAAAATGTTAAGTTTCCAGATTGATTTATACTACGATAATTTAATAAGTTTTGTTTTAAATAATTCGCCTTCTAATTTAAACGTGATAATGTTTCGCTTATGCTCCTATTAAAATCTTATTAAAAATAATTACACATACTTAATAATTGCCTTTGATCTTTATTATTTTTGAATGGAAATTTATTAATGGTTTCATTTAGTCATAAACAACTTTCTCATTATTTTTTACATTAAAATATTTCATTGCCTATTTAATTTCTTATTTATAAATAATGGATTTATAATTTAGGCGAGATAAGTGCAAATATTCATCAACCACCTGCTCGACTGTTTCAGCAGGGATATTAATTCGATCAACTCCATTTCGTACAAGATAACGTCTGCTTCTTTCATTTTTCACTCGAAAACGATTGTTAGAAAATCGTTCTCTGTCATCAAGTGGAATTCTTATTAACTAAAGTTAAAATAAAACTCTAATAATGAAAATCTCATACACTTCTTGAGTCTATTTCATTATCTTTTTTTCCAAATTTGGGCTGGGATTTCTTTTTTTCTCTTTGTTTTTTCGATCAAACGACTTTTAACGAGGTTCGAAAATATCTCGTCATCGTTGCCAATATTCTGGAGAATAATTATGATTGTTATGTGGGTTTTTATCCCCAAGATTGATAACTTTCGCCCGAAATTGTATTTTATTATTTATTTAGATCTTTATCGGATTATTATATACAAGCTTCGGCTGGTATAAGATTGGAAATAGACGAAAGAAAAAAAAAAAGGTCCACACAACTTTCCCCCTTCTTTGTTTTTCTTTTCTTTTCTTTTTTTGTTTCTGATAGGCCAGAGGCAATCTGGACCCTCCAAATGAAGGATTATTTCGATGAGAAAGGAAAGTATGCGAGGGCCAGAGATGGGGGGGGGGGGAGATTGCTAATGGCGGTGCTTTAGTTTTTATCTCTGTTGTTATTTCAGACCGTTGTTGTTGCAACAAAGATTATTGAGCCGGCAAAGGACTATTAGTCTCTGTCAGACAGTGGGCCCACCTTTCCTTAACGGTAGGAAAAGTACGATGAGTTTGGTGAAAGCGCGGGTACTCAGGTGTAGTCCAGAAGTCGTAGCCCCTGGTGATGAAGATGGATCCCGCCAAGCCTAGGAAGTAGAACACCCCTTGGAAACGGTCACGATGGAGTCGCTCAGGGATATCAATTCCTGGCTATTATTAAATAAATTGTTCCCTCATTTCAGATGACATGTTACCTTTTTAAAAGTATCGAAATTAGGTTAAAATTGGTTTAAAAAAAAGAAAAGGATATGATTCATGGCCTTGGAGAACGGAAGTGATAATCTATAAGGCCAAGTTGAAACCTCTGGTAACCATCAGAGAGGTTTATAACCTCTTCTTTTTGAAGTTTGAGTTTGATTGAGTTTACTGGCGCTAAAACCATTTCTGATTATGCAGCGTCAACCGTACGGTATATGGAGTCACAGGGTTCGTTAAGAAGGCGCATGGTTACATATTAAGAGTGTCACAAAATGTCTAAGTGTTGTCTAATGTCTAATTCTAAGTGTCGCAAATATTCTATTCTATATTTAAAATAATCGCTTGCACAGATTTAAAGCTTTAAAAGAAATGAAAACTTTTATAAAGAAATCAATCATTTTTAAAAAGGTGAAATGTTGAGGATGAGGCAATTTATGAAGGATGTCTTTTAAAAAAACGTGAGGAGAATTAAAACATCGAACGCGTTGAGAATTAAAACTTGAGCACACCATGAGAATGTGCCGAACTGTCAAAAGGCATCGGCATATTGTGACTAGAGGGGCCTGTTCCCTCAACAACAAATGCCTATGTGTAAATCTAGTATGGCCGATTCTTAAACGAGTAATAATTGAATCTAATTTTCTATTAGGTAAACTGGGCCAAAATTCGGTAGAACATTTGACAAAATGAAGCTCTGTTCTTCTTTTTGGAAGTTTGAGCAAAGTGTAACCGAGTGCTATCTTATGCATTTATATCTAACTCATCTGTATGATTTGTTTTCTATAATATAAATTCCTGGATATAATTAAATATAATATTGAAAAAGGTCCTAAGAAATAAAAAGAATCGCATCGCCATTTAGAATGACACGTTACTATTAGAAGAATATCAAAATAGGGTTAAACTTAATTTTTACAAAAGCAATTCTAACATAAAATTCTAAGAAGCACTCATTTACTGAGTTATTTGGATTCCCTTCTAATAGCTATAGCTTTATTTGTCCTAAGTTCACTTCCAAAATACGAAATTCCTTTAATTTTTTTGAGCTTTTAAAAGGTTATCGATTTCTCTTGTATTCTATTTTTGTTATTGTGTATTATTTTTGTTTTACTTCGTCATATTTTTCTCGTTTGGTTATGATCCGGACTTCAAAAATAATCTATTCAGTAGAGTGAGTGTGATTTCGTCTTTAATCTTGTAAGTTCCAAATTTAAAATATATTAAATTACAGCCATCACCATAAACTGCATTTTTCTTTTTCAAGACTGTGCAACTCAGCACTTTATCGTTTATTAATACAATTTATTTTCCTTAAACTTTTCATCTTATAACCATGTTAAAATTGAATTCTTAATTTTCAATTTTTGGTAGTATTTCATAAAAAATAATATTATATATATATATATATATATATATAATGAAAAATTAAAATGTAATAAATTCCCAAAGTTTTATCCTAATTTAGCTCATGCTAACTTCCTGATCTATTAATAAATCAAATAAAGAGTCTATTAATATATCACTAAAGTAAATATTCTTTTAGAGGATTCCTTCGATGAATAATAAATCACTTATATAAAATAGATACCTTCTAAAAATCCTGTTTCTCTTGTCGTGGTCATATGTATCAGAATTAATGTTTAAAATCTGCGCGTGTGTGATTCGTAAGAATATTATAGTATACAAGACTAGAGATATATGTTTCGCTTCCTTTTTTACTATTCTCTGTCGTCATGTAAACCTACTGCCGTTGTATGGTGCGCAGCGTACTTCTAGAGCTGGAATAAAACGAAATTAAAAAGACAATATGTGTTCATTTGATGATTTTCGGCCACGACTCTGCAAATTTCTTTCAATTCTAAATTAATTATGGATTATATTACATATATATATATATATTATATATATATATATATAATATATATATATATATATTATATATATATATATATGTAATATAATCCGTAATTCGCCATATATATATATATATAATATATATATATATATTATATATATATATATATATGGCGAAGCTTATATAATTATATTTTTCTCTCATTTATCTATTTCATTAATTATTCTGCCTTTCCTTATTTTGTAACTTCAGGATTATTTTTTAACGTGAAAGCATGATGTTTTTTTATTTGAGATTTCTGAAGTTGTGTGTGTGCGTGCGTGATTTTGGAATAAATGTTACCAATTTTGGAATGAAATAACAACAGCATATATACAGGGTGTCCGAGAAGTCTTTGACACATTTCGAAAATTCGGTAAAAAAATAATAAACGAGATAGAAAGTAAAATTAAATTACATTTATTTCCTCATATAGTAAAGTTTTTTTTAATGCAAAACTGGCCGGTAGATTGTGGTACTGAAACGTTAGAGTTATTTAGAAAATGGCTTCTCCAAGTGAGCGCGCGTTTTGTGTTATGTGGTTTTTCGAATCGAAATCTGTGACTCAAGTTCAACGTAATTCCCGTACGAAATATAGGAAAAGACCCTCCATCTCGTAACAGCATTATTGTATGGAAAAATAAGTTTTTGAAAACTGGGAGTGTCCTGGGTCGACACAGAAGTGTCATCGATGGAATTCATCAGTCATTTGCTCGTAGCCCCCGAAAATCAGGGGCCCACATCGATGTGTATTGATACGTTAAAAAAAAACTTCACTATTTGAGGTAATAAATATAATTTAATTTTACTTTCTATCTCGTTTTTTTTTTTTTTACCGAATTTTTGAAATGTGTCAAGGATTTCTCGGACACCCTGTATATTTATATATATCGGCGCATGCTAATCTGATAATCATGTGATTGGTTTAAATTGGTAATAGTTTAAATTACTTTAACAAATAATGACTTAAAAATTATAATGTTCTCTCTCACCTGATAAAATGGCATTCCCGATGGCAGATTTCATTTTTTTCCTTTTTGAAACTGTTTGTTGTATTTACATTTTCAAACCATGTGTATTTGAACATCTTTGGCTCACAAGGAATGATCAATGTATCCTTATAAATAAATAAGATAGTTGGGCTATGCATGAAAAATATTAAGCATTTAAATCTGTTTAAAAAAAATTGAGCCTTCAGCAACTGTTGATAAGATTGCTGTGGTATTTTTTCATTCAAATTTATTTGTCCGTGTTTTGTAGTGGCGCCCAAAACTTCCATCATTTTTTTCATCCCCTAATGCCCTCGCCATTTATTCCTTAACCGCACTATACAAATCAAAAACAGCATTGTAATAAATCTCACAAAACAACATAATAATCACCAGTTTTCTTACCTATAAGTCTTCGGCCATTCGTTAAATGTTACAAAATAAGCAATAATAACAAGCCAGAATAAATCAATACCCTTCTCTTCCTGTGGCGATGATTCGAACGATAAGTTATTTTTCTCTTGCCCAGGAATACCATTACCGCGCGCCAGTGAGCAGGGGTGGGTCTCATCCGCTGCTGCACAAGCCCCCTTTGTGTTCCCGGCGAGAAGCGTGCGAAAAACTCCACTTACCTAAAAGAAAACAAAAACAGAGTAATGAGCCTCAGGAGAAAGAACAGAGGAGCGTATGTAAACAATTAAGAGCTATTTATCAATGGGCTGTTGAATATGCCGCTGCCCGGTAGCGGGAAGTTTATCGGGTAGGCGATGCTGCCTCGCCACCGTAGGTCACGATTTCGGGCACTAATAAGCCGATTTCGGATGATGAAGCTATCCAAAAGGCGAATTACACCGAGCAGTGCTGTTATGGGATGGAAGCCGGAGTGTAATTAATGGCATTAGCATGAAGATGGTAGCTTTGGGTTAAAAATTGTATCAGATTTGTATATGGTTCGGAGAATTAAAAGAAATCGATTTGGGCTGGGCCTTTTAAACTTTTTAGTTTCTCGTGTCCAAAGTATAAAAGGGAAAAGAACATATTCCTATTATAAAACTAGAGAAGTATTCTCCTCAAAATTTTCTTACCTACTTTTAAAAACATTTGTTGGGGGACGCTGTGGCCTGGTGATGTGGTGAAATCTTTATAGGCCAGATAACAACCCTCGGAATGAAGTATCACTTTTGTTTAATGCTTATGTTACTCGGCTACAACCCTTCAGAATGCGAATTCGGGTCTAGAGCTATCCGCATATGCCACAATGGTGACCTGGCGACCTTGTATCATCGCCCTTCCTACCTAGCTTCCTACAGCTGTTGTGGCGTCCTCTATCGGCAATAAATGTCACGAGGCGCATTAACTGCAACAGCTAACGTCACCATTAACACATGCCCTCACCATAAAGCTTGGCGCAATTGTATCGTTCGTCTAACTACCAACTCACTGGTGGGAGAGTATGAGGTGAAAGCTTTATAAGCCAGATAACAACCATCGAGATGAAGTGTTACTTTTGCTCAATGGTTATGTGATTCGGCTACAACCCTTCAGAATGCGAATGCTGTCCGCATATGCCACAATGGTGACCCGGCGACCTTGGATAATCGCCCTTCGTACCCAGCTTCGTGCAGCTGTTGTGGCGTCCTCTATCGGCAGCAAATGTCGTGAGTCGCATTAAATACAACAGTTAACGTCACCACTAACACACGCACTCACCATAAAGCTTGGCGTAATTTTATCGTTCGTCTAACCACCGACTCACTGGTGGGAGAATATAAGGTGAAAGCTTTATAAACCAGATAACATCCCTCCGGCTGAATTGTCACTTTTGCTCAATGGTTATGTGTCTTGGCTACAACACCTCTGATTTCCAGTTCGGGCCTAGAGCTATCCACATATGATCTGGTCAGGTGTTATGGTAAGGTCTTTGCTTGTTTCAGGTTTGAGAACTGATTTCAACGAAGAACCGTCGTATAAGGGGGTCTATTGCACGTGAAATCTGCCAGGACAGACGTGCTCCCGCTGGATGTTGATATGTTGTAGAGGGGAATTCTAGATCCGGTGTTATCCTCATCATCTGACTGTTGTTCAAGTTGACGAGGTCCGTCCCAAAAATGTCCTAGTGTTGTTTTACAATGGGACGTAAATATAACTAAAATAAACTAAGCTGATGAGCCATACAAATACCCATGCATTATTTTTCCCTATTATACAAATATTCATGTTTTGTGTAATAGTTTAAGCTGGATTTTTTTATTTCGTGGTAATATTTGGATTTTTGAGATCAGATTTAAAATACCCTTTGCCACATAAATGACAGTAAATATATCAAAATATAAAAATATACTTTCTTAATGCTTCCTTCGGGAATGATAAGAGAAAAATCACACAGAACAAAAGCGAGAGCAGAGGATCCCTTTACGCGCGCACAGCTTTCTAGTGACCTCACGAAAGTATTTCCGGCTACCCGCAAGAAATTGATCCGGCGCGCGGGCATCCCCGTGATTCGAATCTGGCAGAAGATCAAGAGTTGCTTCAACACATGACAGTTCCTCTTTCAGATAAACAAAGCCCAAAAATAAGTTTGTCCAAGAGGAAGTTTATTTTTTTAAATTCAAAATATGAAGACCGCTTTTATGACAAACAGAATGCTCCTTTCTCTGAGATACACGCGCCCAGGTTTATTTTACGTGCCTTTAAAAAGCCGCAGAACATAATTTCATTATTTTAATACGAATTGTAAGCTTTTTACTTTATTTTATACTGTGAATATTTTATTAAAAAAGCAAAATATTGTTTGTTTTGTTAAAATAATGTGTACACGATTGTATACAAAGTTGAACAGCAAAAACCAAGATGTAGAAATGACAAACGGACAAATGGAAACGCCTGCAGCTACGTGCGGCTCAAGTTAATGAATACATAAAACAGCCGTAGCCAAAACGCAGTAATACTACTTGAACATTAAATTTGTTGCCAGATACAGTAACATACATTTAAATGATAATAAAAGAACATAGAGACAATACTGAAAAACAAACAAACAAAAAAAAGAACACGAGAACAAAAAATAACTAATAAAAAATAAAGACAATTGTAATAAAATTACAAATACATCCAATAATTGAAATTTTTAATAAAGAGTAATTAAATAAAAATTTTCTTCGTTGATCTAAGCAGGAACTGACTTATTTTTTTATATAATTTGTTCATTTTTATTCAGTTATAAAAGGAAAAACAAATTCCATTTCTCATTGCGAATACAAAATATGATTTTTTTTCTTCAAAGATCGAGATGAAAAGAAAGGGGTAGGTATTAAAGACAAATCTATTCAGAAAACAAAAGAAATGATTTTCAAAATAGTTATTGGGAGTGGTGCAGATCTCCACATCCTACAATCGATTAATACCAAATCAGAAACAAAAAGCGCCGTTTTTGCCCCGATCGGAAAGATTCTTGTTTTATATTCCTAATTAAAAGTTCTCTTAGGCTCGTCCTGATTGTCAGCAATTACCATCAACCTGCATTTAAATTTTCTCGATAGTGATCAATTAAAAGCATCATCAGCAAAAACTAAATCTACCTCCCCAGAACTTTCTCTGAATACGAATTTTGGAATAGCTTATGCTCCTCGCGTTACGCTAACAATCCTTCTTAAGAATTGATGCCTTCTTTAGCCGATGAATTACCTGCCCAGGTCGTGCCCATTTAAAGCCGAGATTCCACTTTTTCTTTCACACGTAAGCCATTACTTATGCATCAACAATAGCCTTGCATTCGTCTCCTCTGCATCTGCAAAAGCTGTCGAGTGGGCATTGTTTGCGCAACAGCACGCCCTGCCACGTACATTGTAATCTGGACTCATTACGCACCGGGTAATGGCAGTCGTTTGGCGGGGTCGATGAAGTTTCGGCCAATTGACCCCTTCCCTTTAATTACTGGGCTTTTGTCCCTTGCTTGCTTTACACGTGTGTTGAGGCGCCCTTTGCCTGACCCTGATTAAATAAAATGTGTAAACAGAGATAATTTTTGACTCCGCTGCTGAAAAGTGAAATTGATCGCGATGATTTTTGTTCGCCTGTTTTTTTTTTGTTGTTGTTCGGGATCTTTTAATAGATTGAATGAGTCAGTTTAATATTTTTATCGCGGTTTGTGAGAAAGTGAGTAATGTTTTGCGCCTTCCTTTGGTGAATTTGAATATTATTTTTTTTAAAATCATTTTTCAAGTTTTTGTCTGTCAACTTTTGAAGTTCCTGCGTAGGTTGCTGCATAAAAAATACCTAATTACCTAAAGATTTAATTCCGACATTAAAAAAAAATCCAATGAAAATGGTCTCCCTAAAACTTTGTCTTATGTTGTTGCTATTGTTGTTTTCATGTTCCGCTTTGCAAGGGAAGGAGGGGTGCAGTAACTTCTGAGGGTAGTCATAGATAGACTCTCCGACCATCATCAACCATTAACAGACTGTCTGTCTGCACTTTCGAGTGCTTATAAATGCAATAATTTGCAAACGTAGTAACTTAAATCAATGAAATTTAATGTATTGTTACAACTGTAGTTTTGTGTTCAATTTTGATGACAATCGACCATCAAAAGGGTTTCTAAAATCATATTCTTGTGGTAGATTCAGTAAAATACTAAATTCCAAGATAAAATAATTTAAATATCTATGCCTTTCAAAGAATTTTCGATCTTACACAAGGCTTTTTACGCTTAAAAGGGTAATCATAGACAGACTCTCCGACCTACCACGAAGGCACATGGATTAACAATTAAACTGAATGACCAGACCACCACATAAGCAACACTGGCGAGAACTTTAGGTGAGTCCTAATGGCCATCACCGGCCACAGTGCAACCTTCCCCGTAGAAATCACTTCCCGTCATCGGAGGGAGGAGTTTAATCCCTCTCCTATTAGTGCACCCACCAAGGGTGGCGAGATCCATCCACCTTACCGGAAACATCTCATCCTCATTACGAGGTGCCCTCCTGGGGGATAGCATCTAAGGGTATGGATCCTTGATTACCAGAGGGTAGAAGTCTGACTTCTAGTTCACACACGTCACAACTCTTTTTATGGGCGGACTTTAGATCTGGAACAGAGAACGATCACCTCTGGTAAATAACCCCCAGTAGTATTACACTCGGCATGGAGGACTCTGTGACCACGACAGATTTAACGTGCACCAGCAACACACACACACACAAACACAAACACACACACACGGAGAGTCTTTGACTTTCGGGTTCGAACTCGCAGTCCTAGGGATGCAAATCCAAATCCATACTAGGCTATCCTAGCCCTTATACTCTCTTATAAAGGTGTTTTCCACAGAACATCTTGCATGACATTAGCGTACACTAGTTTCGAAACATTTACCGTTTGTATGAATATATTGAATCCATCGTGTAATCTATGGCGAGTTACTTGGTATTTAATCCCTGGTATGCAGGTAAAAGTACCTGATAATCGAATATGTATTTTAGATATATTTTTCTAAACCAATCAAGATAAGAATCCGACATAAAACTAGTCAGAAAATCCTGTACCAAATTTGATACATTTAGATCTTTTCGTCTTTGAGTTACCACGTTTGCATGTTTCGTAAAGGACATACCTACCAACAGTCAATCTCGTATTCAATTCGCCACAAAATTTAAAAAGTTCCTAAAATACTGATTTTGATTATCGCAGTTTACCAATATAGTTCTTTTCGTTAGGTGGTTTCACGTTAAATTTTATTCGGGTAGTAAATGAATTTTTCTCAAAATTTGATAGAAATATACAAATTTGGTATAAAAACTGAATACTAGAGTCACTCATAATTAAATAAAATCAATCAACTTCACCTGATTTATAACATGGAGTGGTCTGACAATTTCAAAAATGGAATTTCCCAAGCTCAAAATTCGAGTGGCAACCCCAAAGCAACCTTGAAAGGACTCGGAGAATGAACGTCTTCCTTTTCGAGTGGTGTGAAAATTTTGAAAAGGGATGTCGATTTTTCAGTTATTTGACTAATGTTCGAAATAACGACTGATATAATAAATCTGGAGGATATTCGACATGAAATATAATGGCATTTTAACACGTTAAAACAAGGTAACAACTGTGATGTAAAAATAAAAATACGCTCTAAAGAAAATTTAATCTAACATGAACATTACTACATAAATATATACAGAAATTCTGTTTTCAAAATTATTCTTTAACTGCTTCTTACAACGAATTTCATGAAGGTATTTTTAAATGTTTGTTTATAGGATACTTAAAAGAATATTTATTATTTTCGCAAAAAATAAATAACACGTGACGCAACGCTACTACGATCGAAACCTATTTAAAAATAAGAGCAATTTTTCTTTCTCCTTTATGTACTAGAATAACAGGCGAAAGAACTTATTTTTAAAACGCAATAAAAGCACTTACTCTTTATAGTTCTCAAAATTCTGTAAACTGAGATTAAAACAATCCGATAACACTCACGAGTCAAATTAAGTTAACTGTAACCGTTATTTTACGGTACACGTGAGCTCAGAAAAAAAAATTGCACGTGCGTCCCATTTGAAGGTCAAACCACCGCAAACTTCTATTAGTGTGTGTCACCTTCATCGTATCTTGGACTTATTTTTTTAAACAGATTTATACAATTCAGAAAACTTATAATGTGTCGAAGCTATATCCCTGGAAAGCAAGTATAAAGAGATTAGAAGTCAGAATATGATCTCATATTTTGTAGCTAAATCCATTCAGAAAATTGAGGTGCATGTAAAAGCAGAATCATTGTGTCGTAATTAAATAATTTTGCGTAATCAGTATGTTCCCTGATTTTCTTTCACATGCATAGCACAATGGAATACCTCTAGCAAATAAAATGTATAATCCCCCCTCAAAAAAACACAAAGAATTTCATTTAATTTAGATTTTTATAACGTATAATATGCAATATTTGCATCATTAATTAAAGTAATATTTTTTTAAAAATCAAGTAATATTTTGAAAAAAAATTTTAAGTCAATTCCTATTTACGTCAAAAAGAAAAATTTCATTTCATTTACTTTTTATTAAATTATTACAATTAATGTAAGTAATTGATCAAAAAATTATACCTGGTCAAAACAAAATCAAGTTCGTATCCGTTGAAAATAAATCAGAGCAGACTTAGAACAGAATCAGAACACACTCGATTGGCGATGAATTTTCAAAGTCAATTGAGGCAATACAAATGAGGAAATTTTCTACGTTAGTTGAGGTAACGCAATACAGATTAGAAATTTTTAATTTTCTTTATTCTATATTATCGTAATTTGAAACTATTTAAAAAGGAATCCGGAAAATCGATACATTAACAACGTTTAATTTTAAATGTATCAAGCATGAAGAAAATAAACAGAATCGCTTGAAACAATCGACCGAAAAGAAGTTAAGCCTAATACAAATTGAATTCGTTACTGCGTAATGAACGGAGGGGAAATGAAGATTTTTGGCGATCAAGTTAGTTTTTAATTAATTAATTAATAAAAAATGAATCAATTAATATTTGTAAAAAAAACTGTATTAACACCAAATGTCACCTACTACAGGTTTAAGAAAATTTATTTGAACTTAGTTAAAACATTCCCAGATTGAAATGTATGAAAATTTTTATGAAATAAATTAGCAAGAAAGAAAATGTTTTCCCTAAAATTTTTAACTTACAATATGATAATAATTTTAACTTATAATATAAAATGATAATAATGAAAATGCGGGAAATTACCAACAAAAATATATAAAAAGATCTCTTCCTTTTTTTAATATAAATTATTTGTTATGCATATTAACAAGTAAAAACTGCTCATAATCTTTGTATAAAATATCTGTAAAAAAGCAAAATATATAAAAGAAATTAGAATTTCATATCCGAAACATCTTTGCATAATACTATTCGGTTTAATTTGTAAATCTTCAATTTCTCGCTTAAATGCACAAAAACTATGACAAATATATATGGATAATGTACAGAACTATTAAACTAAATATTCAGATCGACAAAAGAAAAAAATTTGTATTTGATACCGTCACAACGCGCATACGCATAACGCAGGGGCTGAAACCATAAAAAGCAGCCAATGTTTAAAAATATATTTAAAAATATTTTGAAAATATATTAAAATTAAAAAAAATTACATGGAAATAAGGTTGATTGAAACAATTGATAATGTTTTTAGTTTTAAAATGGTTTACACATTATTTTTGTTCGATAATAATGTTTTGGAATAATTGAGGGAAAACTTGAATCAAATTCAAATTTTGAATATCCATTTTTTATAAAAACTTTTAATCCTATCGACGGCTGATTTCTGATTACGCATTCTGATCAGATGCATAGTCCCGACGGGTTGATGAGAATTAGAAATGTAATCAAGCTAGTTATCTTATATAATTAAAAAAATATATAAATTATATGAGTCAAATATAACTAATAAAGTTTCTTATTTATTAAATTAGAATCCCTTTGTCATAATAGTATTTATAGATATCGATGTATTAAACCCCTTGACATACGAATTTATTTAATTTTCTAATCAGATAAATCATCTTATTTTGGTAATTTATTGTTAATTTAATTTTTTTAAATACTATATGAAGCATTTGGGATACCAAATAGTTTCATATTGATTTTTTCGTATTTAAATACTTAATTATGTGACTTGATTGCAGATTTGAAAATAAAAATTCAGTCATTCGATGCGCGTGTCAGACACGTCATTGTATGCGAAGTGGTTAAATATTATTTTGTATAATAAAAACTTTCATCACGTTAATAAAATAAAAAAAAATCATTGGCATGCTGATTAATTTAAAAATATACTGAAATGTGAAAATAGTCAATGACTGTTTTATTACAAAAAAAGTTTGTAAATCGTAAGCAAAGTAAGTAAAATCCATCACTGAATTCTCGAAAAACAACCTGTTAAATTTTGTAATTAACACTCTGATCTCAAGAGCGTTTTGAACTATTTTTTATCCTGTATATCTCAATTTACGGATAGCATGCAAGACTGTAGACTTTATCACGTTTTTAAAAAAAATCAAAATCGTATCTGGTGATATTCGATCGGGAAGAGAAATGCACCAATTGCAACATCTCGAAGGTCAAAGAACAGTCAGCGATTCTGATACGTGATGTTCTAAAACACTTGTCCACCGCTCCGCTTCGAATCGCAAACCCCTTCGAGTTAAAAATGCAATGTGGTAATAGTCGGAATGATTGTTGTTCGCGAACTTAACAATCATCTCAATTTCACAAAAGAACGACTCACACAAGCGGAGAAGCGCTTTACATTGTAATACAAAGAGCAATTATTAGAGTGCGCAACAGACAAAAGGCCATCTCCAGAACACAAACCACCCCGCCGAAAACAATTCGAACGACGTCAAGCGGCCAATTGTTGCCCCTTGGGCCGACGGTAATGACCTGGCTGCTGCAAAACTAGAAGCCTGGAACACCGATGGTGAAAGAAAGAAAAAAAAAGTGTGGAGAAAAAAAGTGTTATTAATAAAACAAAAGGCCGAGTCCAAAAGTATCCTATCCATTACACAGCAGAATGTGAACAAGGGGAAGTCTTGTCTTCCTGAAATGGGTTTCGCCGACCCTAAAGAGTCGCCCGGGGGTTCGCAGACGAAATTATTAATGACCTTATCATTGGTCAAGAATGCCCAGGTCGGTAATAATAGCTCGGGTGCTAAAAGAACGGGCAAAAAACAAACAAAAGACGAGCCGCCGATCGTATATTTAATGCAGGTCTCCACAACGCCTGATTGATAGAGATAGGGCAAATTTAATTTGGTAGATAAAAATGTGAGAAATCACCGTCCGGCAAGAATGGAACGATTCGCGAGAAAATAAATAAATGGCATCCGATGCCAGAATATAGAGTTGTCCCGATGCCTATCTGGATTGTGTGCAAACACCTGCGAACTTGAGTGTGCTTAGTTAATTTTTAATTGACTATTTTATGAAGAAGTTTTATCAGAAGATCGTAGTAATTACATTAGGCAAAAAGAAAAAAAAAGGATTCGGTCTATCAAGGTTAACGAAGGTTTCATAAAGCTATTTCGTTTGATTGAAAATTAGCAGAGATGTTTCGGTAAAATTTTTATACAAACAATAATTTGTGAACGAGATTGATGGGTTCTAAATCTAGTTTTGTACGCAACGTGAAGCGCGTGTCTAAAAGTTAAAAGTGATTCATCAGGAAAGATTAATTACCAAGAATACGCTACACGTTTGGTGATAAACACATATTGATTTCTGTAGTCCTACTGGTATTGATTGAACATTTGAAGCTAGGATCTTGATGGAATACTTTCTAACTGATGTCTTTTTTTAGATTGCAGAAATAATTACTAACTTTGTGTGCTGATTATATATGTTAAAATTATTTTTAAAAAAGCCGGCTTCCTGACACAGAGGTAGGGCGTCTTCCTCGTGATCTGGGCGTCACGGGTGGGGAAGGGTTGTTCTCCTCGTTTCTCTCTGTGAGGTGTGCGAATGCACCCCCCCCCCCTGTATAAAAGGGCTGTGCAAGCGAATGGGATAAGTGTGTGTCATCTACGTACGAGCTAGAAATCAGACTTCTGTTCTAAGGTACAGAGGGGTCCATACTCTTAGATGCTACTGCACCCCTCCTTCCGTTGTAAAAGGGAAACGTCACCATCATCACAAACAAATAGTAATTATACAACAAACTATTATGTTTTATTTTATATTTCTCGTAGAAATTTTATTTTCATAAAAGGGATCAGATATACGTAAAATAAATACATTCATTCAAATTCGGGCATGTTTAAAAGAATTGGAACAGGATAAATTTGATATTTTCAATGTGTGAAAGGTGCTAACCTTTTTTCAGATTCCCATACTTACTCCTTTTAGACGATTTTACTGGCAAAAAAGAATATATTAAGTATTTTTCCAGTGTTTTGTTTCCTTAAAATGCGTTTTTAAATCATTTTTCTCTATTAAGGATTTTTATTTTGTTTTTAATAGAAATGTTTTATTTTAATTCGAACCGCAAAAAAGGGGATTTCTGCATCTGAAAACAAATAATATGAGAAATTTAAGGTATTGCATTTTACTACTTTATTTAACTTGAAACTGATATGAAAGTTTCATTGTTCATATCAACAAGCACAAATGTAGAATCTTGTCAATAATTGTGAGTATAGGGATTCTAATCAATACAAAATAATATTTTCCCTTTTATATGATTGCTATTTTTATTTTAGAAGGACGTCGTTTCCATAATTAAAGGGTTAAAGATCAGTATAATTATAGCTAGCAAACGATTTATTAATAATTATTTGATTTTGGAAACCATTTTAAGATAGATTATTGTGTTGAAAAAATCGCAAAAATTATGAGCTATCCTTTTTTCAATATTTTTAATCTCTAAATGGTGTTTCTCTATAAAACCATTTGAATTTATTTTTTTAAATATTACAATGATTTTTATGTCTGCATATTTTAGATTTTGACTCTATATTTACATTTTAAAATGCTGTTCTCTCAAAGTTTAAGTTTTGATTAAATCTTAATGTGAACGCATTATAAATATAAAACCACTATATATGTCTCTTTTTTAACAATTTAATATAATAATCTCATAATATTTTTTGTAACAATTGAACTACAGGATTCTCATTTAAATAGATTTTATCTTCGGGTTTTAAAATGTGAAAAACTGTATTATTTATCAATCGAATTTATTTCATGAAAAATTAGATGAATTTTAAAATTAGTCGAGCTTTATACCTAAAAAGAAACTTAGTAGAAAATGGAGTTTGGAAAAGAGATCTTTCAATGCATTTCTGATGTAAAATATGAACTGTTAGAATATATCCATTATTTTGCGTTGTTACTTTTTAGAATTTCTTAAAATTATTATCCCGACTATAAAAAATACCTATGCTATACTTATCCTATTATGAATTTTGAAAAATTTCATATATTCCTTCATCATGAGCATAATAACCATACGTTTATTTTGCAATTCAGGGTGCTATCTTTGGAAAAAAGGGAGAGTAACTTACGATTTTACTGCATATTTCCAAAGATTTGGAAGAATGCAGGAAAATAAATGCATTTGTGGAGGAATCGGCACTGCTTACCACTCTTTAAAGGAATGCACAGAAACCTCCGATCATAGAAAATATCTGCAAGTTGAAAATTATGACTTGTGCTCAGTACTGATGGCACCAGGTGATCTTAGGACTCTGAAGGACATGATGTCTAAAATTGTCAGCTTTTTGCCAACTGTTTTAAAGTTCGTAGAGTGTGAGGTGGTCAGTATATGAACACTTTGGGGCCAGTTTGACAGATTCGGTGAATGTAAGATGGACATTGCTACAGTCCACAGTTGGCCACAACAAATCCTGTTGATACTGCTACGTTCAGTGGTGGCGGGGGTGGTTGGCTGAACACAAGAAGAAGGAGAGTACTATATTTGGAAGCCGATGAATAACTTACAGACGATTGCTTCAAACCATTCAAAAAACTTCCGTCAACTTTTATTTTTATTCAAACGAAAAACAGAAGAAATGTTGTAATTGTCAAGAAATGTTAACTCAATATTTTGATGAATATCTTCGTGCAAAACAGTTTGAAAAATGCGTTTTTGACATATCTATTAGTCTATTAACACGGTAAACCAAAAACTCTAAGAAAGACCACCGGATTTTTTTTGAATGGAATTAAGACTAAATTTACAGATTTCTATCAAATTTTGAATGAAAACGATTTAGAGGAAGTCCGATTGTCCGATGGTTCGATAATTGAGCTCGATAAATACAAAATGCTAAGAGCCAGGTAAATAAAATCTGATGCACAGGTTTAACTTTTAAAATGCAAATTTCTATCAAATCTTGAAGGAAATCTGTTAGAGAATTGACCATTTGTCGGTCTGTATTTTCTCATGCATTTAAATGTAATAGCTCATTATTTAAGTAATTTAAATGCATAAAATTCAGTTTGTTATTTTTTTTACTACAACTGTAGTTCCGTATTCATTTGATCAGCCAAAACAGGCATTTAAAATGCATATCATCATTATAAATCCAGTAAAAATATTAGATTCAAATGAAAGATTTTGTAGATGTATTGTAGATGTATGATTTGTAGATGTATTGTAGATGTATGATTTGTAGATGTATGTTTTGTAGATGTAGAAAGATGTATTTTGTAATTATTGTTGACTAATACCATGCAGTGATTTCCTGCCTTACACGAGGAGGAGGGGGAGGGGCTAAGACTTTAACTGAAGAGCAGATGAGAAAAATTCGAGTACTACTGGTTCTAAAATATACTTTGATCAATTAGTTAACGTATAATGATTATTTTTCCTATCATGAATAGTTTCAGAATTTCAAGCATGCACTATAACCACATACTTAGCACATAATGCAATAATTTACCTGCGAAACCAAATAATTTGCATTTAAATGCCTCCAATCATTCTCAGTATCAAGTCAGACACATCCTATCCTATTAGTTTCTTTCAATATTTGCAGAGATTTTTAAAAGATATGTCTACTTTAATATATAAACTTATCATGAGCATAATAACCCTATAAATAACTTGAAATCCAAGTGGTTACCTTTCTAAACCATTATATATTTTGTTACCTAAAACCATTAGCAAAGCATTCTCCCATCTTTCTAATAAATTAATAATTATTTTTCCAATCATGAATTATTTTGAAAATTTCTTCTTATTTTTTCACGTTGGTATCCATACGTTTAGCATATGACGCAATTGAAATACAAATTATAACCGATTACTTTAAATTGCTCTCACTGTCAAACCTGTAATACTATATAGCTTGGGATGCAACTGATTACCTTCCGAAACTTTTATAAAACTTGCAACCTAAAACCTTTCGTAAAACATTATTTCTATCTTTCTAATAAATTAATTAACACGTAATAACTATTTCCTCCATCATGAATTGTTTTCAAAATTTCTTAACACGTAATAATTATTTTCCCCATCATGAATTGTTTTTAAAATTTCATAACACGTAATGATTATTTTCCCCATCATGAATTGTTTTTAAAATTTCATAACACGTAATAATTATTTTCCCCATCATGAATGGTTTTCAAAATTTCTTACAATTCTTTCTCATTGAAATCCATATGCTTAGCATATGACACAACTGAAATACTAATTATAACCGATTACCTTAAGTTACTCACACTATCAAACCTGTAGTACTATATAACTTGGAATGTAACTGATTACTTTCCGAGACTTTTATAAAACATGCAACGTAAAACCTTTCTTAAAACATTCTTCCATCTTTCTAATAAATTAATTAACACGTAATAATTATTTTCCCCATCATGAATTGTTTTCCAAATTTCTTACTTTTTCTTTCTCTTCGATATCTATACGCTTTAGAATATGACGCAACCAATTGCCTTACGAAACTGAAATACAATTTACAACTGATTACCTTAAATTGCTCACACTATCAAAACATGTAATACTATATAGCTTGGAATGTAACTGATTACCTTCCGAAACTTTTATAAAACTTGCAACGTAAAACCTTTCGCAAAACATTCTTCCATCTTTTTAATAAATTAATTAACACGTAATAATTATATCCCCCGTCATGAATTGTTTTCAAACTTTTTTCTCTTCGATATCTATACTCTTGGAGCATGACGCAATCCTTTGCCTTACGAGACTGAAATACAAATTATAACAGATTACTTTAAATTGTTCTCACTGTCAAACCTGTAACAATATATAGTTTGAAATTCAACTGATTACCTTCCGAAACTTTTATAAAACTTGCAACGTAAAACCATTAGCAAAACATTACCCCGACTTTCTAATAAATTAATTAACAATTAATAATTATTTTCCCCTTCATGAATTATTTTCAAAATTTCTTATTTTTTTCTCTTTGATATCCATGCGCTTAACACATGACGCAACTGAAATACAAATTATAGTCGATTACTTTAAATTACTCACACTATCAAACCTGTAATACTATTTAGCTTGGAATGCAACTGATTACCTTCCGAAACTTTTATAAAAATTGAAACGTAAAATCTTTCTTCACCATTCTAATAAATTAATTAACACATAATAATTATTTCCCATCATGAATTGTTTTCAAAATTTCTTACTATTTTTTTTACTCATTGATATCCATACGCTTAGCATATGACGCAACCAATTGCCTTACGAAACTGAAATACAATTTACAACTGATTACCTTAAATTGCTCACACTATCAAACCTGTAATATTTCCCAACCTAAGAGAATTTCTTCTTTGAATTTTCAATTTCCATTAATTCCATTCAATACATGCCGGAACCTCACAAAGACATGCCTAATTCAAACAGCTGATAATTAAAGTCGGAGTGCTCCAGTTCACGGAGTGTCTACATCCACTTCCTAAACCGAACTCAAATGAGTTTTTATTTAGCTATGATTTATTCATAGCCGTGTAAGTGCTGGACCCAGCCTTGCTGCGATCAAACAAACTGATCGCTTATTGAATACTAATAAACTCTTCGAGTCGGCAAGATATCGATGATTGAGGCTTCCACTCCCAAGTCCGAGTTGGTTATCGGCAATTCGGGCCAGAAAGTGATTGTGTACACAGAACGGCTACTTTAAAATTCCCAGAAATCCACTCTGATTAACTATCACGTCGAAACGGTTGATGGATCTTTGCTATTAGGGGGAAGTATAGCTCGTTATTGTCTTGCCTCGTCTTTGGATTGATGTTAGCGCAGATGTCATGGTGGGGGAAACAAAATGATTATGGAAAAGGAACGGGATATATGCAAGGGCTAGTTGCAAATTGGTTAAATCTGTTTACTTACATTTTGAGTTTCAGGAATATTCAAATTATCAGTCAATTCTTATCTTTTTGAAACTGATTTTAAAAAAAATTCTATCAATAAAGCAGAATGGACTTTTTGGTAGATTGCTGTAGTGCAATTATTATCATGTCAGAACATTAATGTTGTTTTTAGGAAGAGCTTTATATATATTTTTTAAATATTATTTTAAGAGGTTTATTAGGAAGAGGTTATTTTAATTTTAATTTTTAGGAAGAGATTATATATTTTTTATTTATGTTATACCAATAGGTTTATAAAAACCTCTTAAAATATTTATTATTATTTTAAGAGGTTTTAGAGGTTATATATATTTAAGGGGTTTTTACGAAGATGTTTTTTAGAGGTTATATATATTTAAGGGGTTTTTAGGAAGATGTTTTTCAGAGGTTATATATTTTAAACAACATAATACGATGTTGTTTTGGGAAGAAGTTTTTGGCGTCAACAAAAATTCGTAGGCGAAAAATGAAAATATTATTATCTGCACAGCATCTCAAAGAAATTAGCTTTTAATAATGAGTTGCTATCGCATTGACAAAAGCTCCGATTTTTTTTAAAAAAATAAGTTAATAACTACGGCAAATAAAACCCAGAAAAATGTTATTTTGAGAGCGTGATTACATGAAATGAAATAAATAGGAAATGTGATATTTTTTTAAACAATAAATGCGAAACAAAGTTTTTTTTTGGATCGTTTGCTATACTAAAGTGACTCATTCAATGAAACAATTAAAATTAATAAAAATATAATTTAACTCGCACGAGCACATGGTGCTTGGCCGTCAAAAAATCATGTTCTGACATGATACATTGAAATATGCATAGCAGATTTCATTTTAATCTTTATTTCCAAATTGTTTTCGTGAAATTTCTATAAATATAACAACCTCCGTAAGGAAAAATAAAAAAGTTCGTAAATTATTGATGCAAATATTGTCAGACGTAGTATTTGAACATTATGTAATTTTTGTTAAAAAAAAATCTTTGTTTTATTTTAAAAATTCTATTCATCAAATGAAATTCAAAAATATTTATTCTTCAATAGTGCGAGTTAAATTTTTGCTAGATTATGTGGCAATTTTTTGATTTTTTTTCGAAAAATTTCCACTGGTAGAATATTTTACATTGATTATTTAATTAAAAAAAGTTCATAAATTGAAAATATAAATGAAAAACATTATTATCTAATTATATTGAGAGAAATAATTTTTTAGTTTTATTTTCAAAATGTTTTCATGAAATATAACGTCAAAATGTTTTTTCAATGTTTTTGTTGCTACACTATATTTTGCAATTTTTACATAACAAACATTTAAACACTACAAAAATACATCGTATTATTTGTAATTTTAATATTTTAAATCAGGTTAAAATATGCTTTAACTTGTCAAGAAATATTTCACAAACAATGCAAAAAAAGGAAATTTGTGAATGATATTTACTGTGTTATCGGTGAAACAGAATACTAGCAAAAACATGTTTTCACATTTGTTTTCAACAGTCAGAGTATTTTTTATAACACATATACGATTAACACATCTTGTAAAATTTCTAAATTTAAACCCAATACTAAATTTTTGCAAATTAATTTTTAATAAATTTTGGTTTCACAAGTTAAATTTTTTTTAATAAAGTCTACTTCACATTTTTCAATGTATCATGTCAGAACATCATTTCTTGAACGGATAAGCACCACGTGCTCGTGCAAGTTAAATTATATATTTATTCCTTTTAATCGTTTCATATGAATGAGTCACTTTGGTATTGCAAACGATCCAAAAAAACTTTGTCTCGCCTTTATTGTTTTAAAAAAAATTTCTATTTATTTCGTTTCACATAATCACGTTTTCAAAATGACATTTTTATACGTTTTATTTTCTGTAATCATTAACTTATTTTTTTAAAAAAATCAGAGCTTTTGTAAATTCGATGGCAACTCGTTATTAAAAGCTTATTTTTTGAGAGGCTCATGTAGATAATAAAATTTGAATTTTTCGCCTACTGATTTTTGTCTAGCTCATTCCCCAAGTAACATCATGCTCTGATATGATAAAAATAAAATTCCAACGTATTGAAATAATATCTTTTTCTTTTATATATAGTTCAACAAAATTACTAACATAAACACTGACATTATAAATTTCATCGGTCACATTATTAATCTTTTAAAGTATGCGAAAACTTTCAGGGTGAATTTTTCGAAAAATGTCTTTGAATAAATGAATAAAAAATGCTAAAACATTTATGAAACAAAGATATATCAGTTAAAGACCAATTTAAAAAAAAAATTGAAAAAGAGTTTTTTTTTGTTTGTTTAGCTAAAAAGAGATATCAAACAAAAATCAAATGATATGCTTAAAATTCTACATATAGCTTAAGCAATGTATTATATAGTTTCTGAACTAAAAAATAAGCACTTTCTAAATATTTATATCAATTTTTTAAACATCGGCCTTCAACCGATAAATAAAACGAAATTTTCAATTCTTTCTTTCAAATCACGAAGCGTTAAAACAAATAAAATATTTCTTAAAGAATAGATTACTTATTCTCTAGTTCAGAAATTGCAGAAGATATTGAGAAATTATTATAACAAATTTGAATAAAAAATAGGCTAATTTATGTAGTTTTCCCTTAGAAAATTCTATCACATTCTATATTTAAAAAAATACCATCTAAAGATGTAAAACAGCATTAAAATGTATGCAAATGCAAATATAAAATTCAGTGTGTAACTTTTTAAAAAATAGACAGAAACAAAATTGTAACGGTTTTTATAAAGAAACCTGTACAATATTAAATTTTCAAAAAATTCATATTTTCGCAAAAAAGTGATTTTTAACGTTGTCATTTAATTAATACAGTATAAGTGACAAAAAATAGTATTCTGGGCTTGTTTTAACTTTCATATGAATTTTTACAGAAAAAATGCCACAATAAAATATTATTAAAAATTTGAGTTTTTAATAAAATCGTGTACTATAAAGTTTATAGTAGAAAGTTGAAAATATTTCGGTGCGCAATTAAATTTAAAGTGCGAAGTACATTCAGCCTATAATCTTACAACCAATTATTTACATATGATGCATAAATTATGAAGTTTTCCTATACTGAAAGTTTTAATATCAGGTTTCTTTATCATACAACGTAAAGATACCGATATAATTCCAAAAGCACATTTTTCACATAATGCTAAAACATTTTCTTCTAAAGAAACTTACATTCATTAATATTTTTTTCCTTTCGGTTCGATTAAAGATTGATATGTTTTAATATTCTTTATTGAATAGAGTTTCATGGAAAGAAATGGCATTTAAGAATTATGAAGTACAATACGCGAATAGTTTGCGATCCATTCAACTATGAACCTTTTGTTATGAAATAATAACCCCTTAGGTCCACGTATCATCAATTTAGAACGCTTTCGGACACTGCATCTGCTTGGACCACGTATATCGAGAGGAATGCATATTAATGGTCCACCTCACCAACAAGAGACAGAACGTGCCGTTGTTCTCGTTGGAACCCCGATCTTGAATTGAGAATCTTAACAAGCTTTCCGGCCCAATTTTCCCAATCTACGGAGGTCGATTACGATTAATTTAGGAATATCACTCATTTTTTTACTGCTGCCAGATTCCAACCAGACAGAACAGGGCTCATTGTTTTTGCGATTCTCAATATCTTATGATTTGGTCATTAATTTCAACCACTGACATTAATAACATGTCTAAACTGTGCCCGGCTTGGCGCGTAAATTGGGGCGTGTCTTCAAAGAAATGAAATTGTATTCAGCAGAGAATCGAAATTATTCTAATCTGCTGCTGGGTTTTTGTTTCTTTTTGTGGACAGAGACGAGATTTTATATGCATCAAAAAAAGGTAGATGTTTGTGGAGATTTTTTCCGGTGGAAAATTGACGACTTCATTTTTATTCGTGACTTTCATTAAGAATTAAAATCTTTTAAGGAGCAATAATTGAGAAAAAAAAACTACATAATCTAATTAATCTTAAGCATCAGTTGCATAAATCTTTAAAAATACCTACGTGATTTGATCTTACCCATCCATGTATTTATAGGTTTACGAAATTAGCTATATTATTGAGATTAAAACTAACTATCCAGCATCAAACAAATAAAAATTGACAGGATCAAATTAATCTTAAACAGCATTTGCATAAAATCCTTAGATGTATTTACAATATTTCAGAGAGTGACGCGATAAGTTTACAAAATATGTTATTTTGCTACTATTAAAATAAATTATGGCTTAATAAAATAAGTACAGGAAAGGAATAATCCCATTTTGATTACTGGGATTAACCCGTGGTTAATTTTTATTGAGATTGATTCAATAAAATAAGTGAAATGATCTAATTATGAAATTTTTTTAAGTATTTGAAAACAATGTTAAATAAAAGTAGTTGCAAAATATACCAGTACGCGCTACATAAAATGAAAAACACATTTAAATGATTTGTTGAGAGCAATTAGTAGAGTCGTGGCCGAAATCATGGAGAAGACTGGTTGAATTTTTAAGTTCTTTTTATTCCACCACGGGAAGCAGGCATTATTTACAAGCGAAAGCGACGTGCACAACACAGAACGACACAACACGGAATTGACGAAAAAGCCAAGTGTAAAAAAAGGGCGGGAAATCATTATCATTGGTCTTAAATACCAAGACTTTGATAGGAAAAATATTTTTTATGGAGCTTATAAACTCAGATTTCAATGGGGATTTCCATGACACACGCATAAGAGGTAAGGGAAACACAGGGATCTTTTTAAAGGTATTTTGTTTAGGTCAACAATTTTCATCTCTCCCACGGAGTGTGGGAAAGTAACCGGCTTTAAGCTTTTTCAGCAATTTTACACAACTTCTGCTGAATTAATTAATTAGAACAAGTGAAATGGATCAGGAAATAAGAGAATATTTTAGAATGATAATTCTATGGGCTAAATTAAGAAAGGGATTTGGAAATAATTAGGATTAAAATTTAGAATTATATATATATATATATATATATATATATATATATATATATATAT
>JAOUZG010031086.1:1014833-1025056 GCA_026289955.1 Argiope argentata
TTCATTACTTCTGTTCTTCTATTACCCATATCATTCATTACTTCTGTTCTTCTACTAATGTTCTTCATTACTTATGTGGTTCTAATACTAATATGCTCTGAACTGTAAGAAAGGATTCCCTTTTTGTATACTGCAAAACACAAAATAATTTTTTCTGAGGCGTGGCCATTTTTTTTCCTAAACAACAACGCCGCTTTTACTGGAATCCTCCAAATGCACGAAACACTTTGAATTTTCTTCATTTACCGATGAATGCTTCTATGTATTTTCTTTCAATGGAAATGAATATTTTGAATTTCTCTTTCATTTTAAACAACCCTATATAAAATTGAGGGATTCATACCAAGCAGCATACAAAACTAATAGATGGATTTTGCAACAGGAACCCTTCATAGGTTTCACAGATCATTTTATTTTCTTATGTAGTAAATAATTTTTAGTTCCCTATAAAATAAAAGTTAAACCATATTAGATTTCAAGATTTCGTCCAGCAAGAAAAAACTGATCTAAAGGATAAGAGCACTGTCTAGACAAGGACTATAATATCTAGAGCCCTATCAAAAAGGAATTGACACAATCCTGGCTAAAATATTTCACATCACATTAAAAAACTACTACTTCTTTACCAGCACAATAAAATCTGATTCCCTCACAGATCTCGAGGCCATAAACAGATCTATTTAAGAAAAACATAAAAGCAGGATCAAAAGTTGAACGTTCTCTTTGCCAGTTCTCGAACTTCGCAGTGAACTTGCCTCTTTGTCTTTATCATGGAGTGAGAAATATTTGAGGACAAAGGACAAGGCACTCGCATAAAGATTTCTGACCACAGCCTCGACCTCTATTATGCCGTGGCCATAAATTCCGACTTAAGAGCCACAGACAGTCCTCGCGCTATCTCCTCCCGCGAGTGGCACACTCCAAAAGAAGACATTAAAACTCTGGCATCTTTTGTCGGAACAAAAGACACTCATGCGATATGAAGAGTCTTGTCGAAGCGCTTCCACTATCTCTCTCTGGAAGAAATAATACTCTTCTGAAAATGGTGGAATTCATTTTTCTTCTTCTTTCTTTTGCTTCTTTGTTACTTGACGAACTTTGCTTGACGTCACTTCACTTTACTCGAAACGAGTTTTGTAATATAATCGAAAACTGTAATGGACAAAGAACGTGTCGGATAAGCGACAACACAGCTGTAAAGTATGCAAACGAAGATGGCATTGAAAAATTGAAAAAAGAAAAGAAAGAAAAGAATTGTTTTTCTTATATGCAAGTAGTAAGAAAATGTATTGTGTCCACTCAACATCTGTAATGTAATTGTACTTCTCGAAAATCTACCGTGGGAATTAAAAATTTGTTGTTGTTTCTGGATTTTCTAAATTTATCACCAGTTACATTTTCTTCTGTTAATGTTTTGTATATGAATATCACGTTCGAAGAGGTGAACGATATAGCCTTCATTTTTAATGATAAGAAAACGACAAGAAAACTATTATTTCGTCAACTTTTTCGATTTAATGTAAAAATAAAGAACATGAAAATATTTATTCACAATTAAATATTATTAAGATTAAAATGCGGTAAAATTTCAGAAACTGATTTTGTTCCATCATGCATGTGGGAGTCGAATCACATCTTCAAAAAAATATTAAGCTCTTTAGATAGCGGGGTTTTAATTGCGTGGTGTCTAGGTTTTTTAAAAATATTTATGGGTTCACTTTGAAAACTAAGATAAAATAATGCAAACGAAGAATAAAGAGACTTCTTCGAAAAAAAAAGAGTTAAAGGGAAAAATTTACAAAGGAGAGTATTTAAAGGGAAATATTACATGGATTGAAAACATGGAGATATGAAAGAAACAGAAAGTTAGGATTATTTCCTCTAGGAGGACGTTAGAAGTAACAAAAAAATTATTCGATTGAAAACATATTACCGCGTAGCTTCGCGAGCGGGAAACGATGACGCATGGGCACGTCTTTATCGTACCGTGACTAGTAAGCCTTTGCTTGAATATTAATTTTGACAGTGTTTCAGAAGCTCGATAGATGGCGTTGTTCTGGAATGTTGTACTAATTAAAAGAATCGTCCTCTGGTAAATGATCTAAACTTTTACAACTCTTGCTTTGAATTACGTCTACTATACGGGCAGTGATAAAAGAAAAAAATGAAAACTAAAATGACGGTTAAATAAAATAGTTCAGTGGGATATCCCACATGCATTTAACCCTTTATTAAATAATTTACTTTGACATCAATTTTCCAACTTTATTTTTGAATGAGTCATTAAGATTCCTTGCATAAAATTTTAATAAAAATTAAAATGAAATCTGCTATGCATATTTCAATGTATCATGTCAGAACATCATTTCTTGAACGGCCAAGCACCACTTTATTCCTTTTAACCGTTTCATTGAATGAATTCCTTTAGAACAAACGATCGGAAAAAACTTTGTCTTGCATTGATTGTTTTGAAAAATATCACATTTTCTATTTATTTCATTTCACATAATCACGCGCTCAAAATTGCATTTTTCTAGCTTTTTTTGCTGTAATCATTGACTTATTTTTTCAATTAGAGTTTTTGAAAAAGCAATGGCAACGCGTTATTAAAAGGATTGATTTTTTGAGGTGCTCGTGCAAAAAATAAAATTTTTATTTTTCGCCTACGAATTTTTGTTGAAACCGAAAACCTCATCACACAAAAAAAACAACCACACCCCATCTTGTTTTGATATGATAAAAAGATGACTCTAAACAAAAATCTTGATATCAAAGAAATCTTCCTCTCAAACAACAGATAAATGCATACAAGAAGTGGAAAATTGTTACGACTTTTACGAATCATCAGACGAGAGTACACTCATCAAATAAATCATCAGAGATGATCGGTTAAATATGATTTTATGATCATACTTCTAAATAAATCATAGTTCAAAACGAGATGTTAATCAATCAAAACAAAGTCAAGATATCCTTGTTCAATTAATAGGATTTAATAAATCAAAGTACTTGAACGTTTTAAAATTTAAAAAATCAAACAATGTCTTTTGGATTTAAAAAAAAACAATCACTACAGACACAAAATATTATAATATTTCCTTGGCGAAAACATAAATAATTGTAAATATATAAAACCCTGGAGGTTAAACATATAAATACACTTTTAAACACAAACCTCTTATTGACAAAGAAATCACCTGAAAGCCATTATCCCAAACGACCCCATTAAATCGCCAAGAAGGAATAAGTAAAATATTGCCAAACTCGCCGCCAAGCCGAGAGGATTGTTGAGGATTTATCTCGTAGATTAGAAACGATTTGAATAATCAACTATTAAATAAAACAAGTTGAAAGAGTACGCTGTGATAGTTAATAGTTGTATACAGGTTGAAGAAAGCGTCCAATAAATCTTTCATTAACGTCACTGAGTCCTCAACCTAGAATCTTACTTTCGAATGGCTTTATTATCTTTGATTTTATTTTTTCGCTCTTACAGGAGTTAAAATAAATTCTAGGAAATAATTTAGAAGATCAGAATTCATTTAATGAAATTAAAAGTCAAGGAGTGTTCTAGTCAGAAGCTGATGTCTAACTAGGCAAGCGAAACAAGTGCCTAAGGATATTTGAAGCTGTATTAAAGAATAGTTATTTTCCAATTGCTAAATAAGAGTTTATAAATAAACTTCGATGAAAGATAAAAATATTTGTACTAGTAATGTATTAGTAATATTAAAGAAAAGATAATACTACAGAAAAATAATCTATACGATAATAATAATATAACTCAGCCGGTTTTATATGTTTAATTGCGTTCACTTAGTTTTCAGAATGTTTATAAAACTGAAAAACTACTTTTAATAATACTGTGTTCATAGGTGGAGGTGGAGAAGTTGAAGTCATACATTCATCTTCTTTATCTTTATCTTTACTTATAATAAAGCACGATGTGTGTGTGTGTGTATGTGTGTGTGTTGGCGCTGTATAGGCCAGACCGTTCGACCTACAGCTACCAAATTTGGTATATGTATACCTTGGGTGCCGGGAATATGCACCTCGGAGCCCTTTTTTTAAATTTTTAATTAAATTTTTAATTAATTAAAAAATAAGAGAAATTTTGAAGTTTTTTCGCTATAACTTCCGAAAACATTACAGCACAACATTAATTTTTGCATCAAGTTAAAGCGCAAAAAATTAGCTTTTCAATGAACTGATGTTTTGACTTATAAAATAAAACTCAATTTTTAATGAATTTTTAAACATTTAATTTAATCGTATTTTTCAACAATTTATTTCGCATAAAATAAAAATAAAATTTCATCTTCCCGATGATTTCAAAAAAAAAAAAAAAAAATCAGCTTTTAATAAAATGTTGCCATCACATTTTCAGAAGTTCTGATTTTTAAAAAATAAGTTAATTACTACCAAAAATAAAACAGAAAAACATAATTTTCATCACGTGATTATATGAAATGAAACAAATAGGAAATGTGATATTTTTTAAACCGTAAATGCTAGAGAAAATTTGTCATGATCATTTGCTATATCAAAATTAACAATTCACTTAAAGGATTAAAATAAATAAAAATACAAAATAAAAATATATTACAAAAGTGACAGTTAAACCTGAAAAAGAATTTTTAGAGAAGCACCAAACGATTATCTTCTGAGAGCGAGATTAATTATTTAAAAGCAAGAAATCTTAAACGAACTTTGAAAATGACATCATTTCAAAGAAACTACGAACAAAAAGCAATTGATAATCAGTAGCAGTAAAATACTTTTACATTTTTTTTTAATTTTTAAAACAATAAGACATGTTTTGAATTGTTACTCTTACTTATGTGAAGAAGATATATTGTGCAAATCAAAGAATTCGCCTTTGTGATTGTAATTTATCTCCGCATTTTAATGAATCATGCGAAATAAAAACGCATCTGCTTTCAACGAATCATACGTAATATTAAATCTATACATTCAAAAGTGGATCAGCTATTTCAGAACGCATCTTCTTTCAAACAAGCATACGTAATAATTAATAAAGCAAAATTTGTAAAAGCAGATAAAAATATTTTTTACCCTTATATTTCGGAGACATCAAAATTTTCTAACCAAAACAATATCATGTTCTCAGATCAGAAAAAATAAATCAACTATAATTCCAAATTAAAAATATAAAAATGTCATTTTCGGCACGTGTCTGTATAAAATGAAACAAATATGAAACATGATATTTTTGGAAAATAAATGGATAGAAACATTTTCTATGATATTTTACTCTACATATATTACTAATCCAATTAAACAATTTTATTGAAGGCAAATATGGGCTTAACATCTACAAGGCATCTTCTGTAATCGGAGCCCAACATGTAATTTCTTAATTTTTTGGGGAGAGACATAAATCTCTTAGTAATTGGTCGAAGTGAAATATATAATTAGTAGATTGAGGGAAAAAAATGCTGATGAATTAAATTTTTGCATACATCATCTGCTCTGTGAATTATATTTAACAAAATATTGAGACAATAAGTCCTTAGAATAAAAAAAGTGGCACTCCAATCAATTAAATCAATCATCAAAGCTGATCGATCTATGAAAATTTCAATATAACTATTCGATATAAACTGGAGATTTTAGATCATTTTATCAAGATATCAAAGAAGACAGTCAGAGTTACTCTAGAATAATTGGTGTGGATTATGAAAATGATAATTGCTCTAAACTTGCAATATTCAGAACTGAATAAATCAGCCAGATTTGAAGGAGATAGAAATGCTTATTTATTTATTTAGAAGTTGAAATATTAAGAATATTTTACAAATATGAATCTATAAGACCAAAGGAATTTAAACCATAATTTTTTTGAAATGTATTTATAAACCTAAAAAAATATTATTGATAGCATTTATATAAATCTAAAAATAAAATTAAAAACTGAAGCTTTCAATTAACCTGTGAAATTTTTGCTGAATCATTGAGATCTTATAAGATCTTAAAGGCATGCTCAGATTGAGTAAAGAGGTCTTTATATTAATTGAAGTTTCATCATTTTCAATTTAATTTAAAAGTGAATTTTACGTGCACTGATAGAAAATCAGAGAGAGATGCGGAGTTCAAAGATAGGACTTCTTAAGGCCTACATAATATTATAAGTCAATTATATGATTATCGAAATTTGAAGTTTAAAAATATTTTGCTGAAAAACTTATTATGAGACCAAGTTATATGAAAAAAATTGATTGAACCTTTTAGTTGGCATTAATATTGGCGAACCGACTGGTCGCCAAAGGCGGCTAGTTTATAATAAAGATGAATGTGTGTGCATGCGTGTGTGTATGCGTATGTATGTGTACACAAACATATACTAGCCAGATTGTTCTCCCTACAACTATGAAATATGGAGTGATTATTTAAAAAGAATTTTAGTTAAGAATTAAACATAATTCTGACATTTCATTATCAGTTCAGAGCATGATGCTGTTTTTAGGATGAGGTTTTTGGCATCAACAAAAATCCGTAGGCTGAAAATAAAAATTTTATTATCTGCACGAGCATCTCAAAAAAAAATCAGCTTTTAATGACGCATTGCAATTGCATTTACAATAGCTCTGATTAAAAAAATAAGTTAATTATTTACAGCAAATAAAACCTAAAATAATATCATTTTAAGCACGCGATTATATGAAATGAAATAAATAGGAAATGTAATATTTTTTTAAATATCAATGCGAGATAAAGTTTTTTGCATCGTTTGAAATAATACTAGAGGGACTCATTCGATGAAACCATTAAAAGGAATAAATATACAATTTAACTCGCACGAGCACGTGGTGCTTGGCCGTTCAAGAAATGATGTTCTGACATGATATATTAAACCCTTCGCACTCCGATGGTGCCTCTGAGGCACCATTCAAAACAGTGCATCATTTTGACGTTTTATTTATTAATTTTTCAAATTGTTAAAAACGCCTACATAATAGTTACGAGATATAGATAAATTTTTCAAAGAAATTCGACCTAAAAGGATTATCTTTATTTATTTTTCATATCAATAAACAAATCTTTGTATTATTTGGGTGAACAATTTTGCATCTAATTATTTTTTGGATTGCGGAGGATTAAATAGGGATAACAGATTTCATTTAATCTTTATTTATATATATTTTCGAAAAACATAAAAAATATATTTATTTAAGTCTCTAAGCACCAAACTTCACATTCCTGCCAATATCACATCGGGATATTAAGATGAAATAATTGCACAAAATATTAATATTCAAATCACAGCTAGAAATCCATTTATTTTTTTAAGTCCGATGCATCGAAAATACCTTCTAGAAAAAAATCATACTTCGTTCAAGTCGTACAGATGATCAAATTGACCTAATTAAGGTCTCAACAATAGTCTTTTTGAAGGTTGTGACAATAACAACTGATCACTCAGTCTCGAATCGAGTTTCCAAATGAGTTCTGGTTCCTTTCTCCTCGACAAATACTCAGAGGAGGTCAGGGAGGAACAGGTTTCTTCTTTCTCTGATTCGGATTATGTAGGCACTCGACAGGACTGATGTTGTTGATGACCGCTGATTCGATATTAATTTTTCCTGTTTCGAAGACCACGCATTTGTTCTGTGTGATTGTTCACAGCTACGGGTATAATTAGTCTTGTTCGCATTGGAACGTGACAGCTTCTTTCGGTGGATCTCGCATCTAGCTCTGTAGCAGTGGATGGTTTTGTTCGAAAGAAGAAAAGGATAGGTTTTTGCGCATTCAGAGAAAGAGTGTCAAGTGTACAAGAGGTCAATAAAGTAGGCAGATTATTTTTGATATAGAAAAATATAATATCAAACACATTAAAATGGAATCCGCTATGCATATTTCAATGCATCATGTCCGAACATCATTTCTCGAACGGTCAAGCACCACGTGCTCGTGCAAGTTAAATCATATTTTTTATTCATTTTAATCGTGTCATTGAACGAGTCACTTTAGTATCGTGAATGATCCTTTGCAAACGAAAACTTTGTCTCGGATTTATTGTTTAAAATATATATTCCTATTTATTTCGTTTCATATAATCGCGTGCTCAAAATGACATTTTTCTAGATTTTATTCGCTGTAGTCATCAACTTTTTTTAAAAATCAGAGCTTTTGTAAATGCGATGGCAATGAGTTATTAAAAGCTGATTTTTTTTTAGATGATCGTGCAGATAACAAAATTTTAATTTTGCGCCTACCTTTTTTTACCCCTACGGATTTTTGTTGACGCCACAAACTTCATTCCCAAAATAACATCATGTTATGCCATAACAAAAAATATAGAGAAGGAACTAAAAGCGACGTTTCAGTGTTTTTACTTGATAACTTCCCAAAAGATTGTTCCACAAAAATTGCGTTTTGCACCATTTAAAATTCAATACTAAGTTAATTGTTATGTAAATTTATTTTAATTGCAGATAATTTTTTGAATACATAATTTTTTATGTGCTCAAATTGCGTTTTGTCAAACATTTTATCTTATAATAACAAAGAAAGTCTGTTTTACATATTTGCCTTTAACCCAGCGAAGGGCACCTCTAATTGTGGACGAGATGCTTCCAGTATAGTGGTTGGATCTCGGCACTTTTGGTGGCTACAGTAATAAGTGGAATTTGGACTATTCCCAATTCATCAATGACAGGATGTACTTCCTAAGGGGAGGGTTGTACCGTGGCCTGTGACGTCTCTTGGGACTCCACCACAGTTCCCCTAGAGTTGCTGTTGCGGCGGTCCGGTCTATCAGTTTGGCTAATCCGTGTGCTTTCGTGGCGGGTAGGAGAATCTATCTATGACAACATCAATTAAATTTGAATTTTTTTATAAATAATTTTTAAATCGAAAATTACAGTAAACTGAATTGCAAATGACTTTCTAAAAAGTTGGTTTCAGTAAATCGCAAGTACCTCTGCGATATACCCCGATCTAGTCACAGGTCATACGGGAAACTTGATGGGGCTGCCAAGAAGAATACTCAGCACAAAGGAACAAACCTTTAGACCTTTGCAAACAATAAAAAACCCTTTAGAGAAAACGCATTTCGGTACAGAAAAAGAATAAGGAAAAAAAGATTTTTACATTAAATATCAAGTAGCGAAACATTGAACATGCATAAAATACATTAAATGAGTTAACTTTTTACATTAGAGACAAATTGAAAAGATTTGACAAAATGTTATTGCAGTTAATCTCATGTAAAAAAATACAGAACTAAACATACAAATAATCAAAATAATCAATTAATAAAAATATTGGCAAACATTTTTAACAAAATCTAATTACCATTTAATGATAAGATTGGGTATTTTCTTAAAAGTATAAAACATCACATTACTTCAGTATTTAGAGTAACAAAACTTACAAATGGTAACTAGGAGCAACCACTAAAATAATATTAAAATTGGTTTAGCCGATACTCAATTTTAATTTAAATAAGTTTGACTCCCTGGACTTTGTAATCAAAGTACAAAAATAAATATCTTTTAAAATATCTTGATGAATAGCGTTTTTTTGCAATTGTTTGACCTCTAAATAATTGTTCATTTCTTTTTTTTAATTATCCCACCTCTGCACCTAAAAATTAAAACAGAAAACGGAAATCCTTACATGCATATTGAAATTTATGTATTATTTACTCATATATATTTGCATTTTCAAAACAAGCAAGTAATATTTAAAAAAAACAAAACAATTTTTTTAAATCAATTCCTACTTTGGATTGTAGGAAAAATTTAGGAAGTTAGGAAACATTTTACTTTAGTTATTTTTCATTAAATAATTACAATTTTTGTTCTCATGCTTCACTTTACAACGGAAGGAAGGGTGCAATAGTTTCTGAGGGCCCGGACCCCGGAACACCAAAATAACGATCACTTTTGACTGAGTACCCCCAGTGGTATAACTCCTGACATGGAGAAATGCGACCAGGTTCGAACTCGCAGCGCAAGGGATGCGAATCCAACGCCCTACCAACCAGGCTATCCCGACCTAACAACTGCAGCTACTATAAAGAACTATTATAAAGGCGAGAAAGTTAGTTTTTAATTAATTAATAAAAAAAATAATGAATTAATATTCGAAAAAACTGTATTAACATTAAACGTCATCCACTACAAGTTTTAAAAAATTTACTTGCACTTGCGTGGATGAATAAAAATTATTTTATTAACGATTGAAAATTTAAAAAA